>JAHWFP010022493.1:321-54363 GCA_023313725.1 Lithobius niger | reverse complement strand
CCCCCCCCCCCCCCGAAGTGTTTCCCCACATCCGAACTCATCACCTTTGCTAACTTCCGTCTTGACCAAGAACACTCTTCTCTCCATATCCCCGACGCCGGAAAATCTCAGACGACACCCTTCGATTCCCCGGCTTCTGTCGCCTCCTGGCTTAAAGACCCCATCGACCATTTGTCGGCAACACCTTCCACCACCACATCCGAGGGCAACCCTTCACCCCAAGAATCGCCAATGAAGCAATCTGAACCAATTGCATCCTTTTCTCCTGGACTCGATACTCCGTCCTCACCGCTCGGATACTCACTGTGCCATCGACTCCCCAATCGACATTGATTCGGTCGTCCCCATGACACCTTGTTCCCCAAGGAAGCCATCCGAACCAAGGGAATCCTCCGTCATCGACCCACTGGATGTCGCTGTAAGTGAACCCACCATTCAAAGCTCGCCCCCCCCCCCCCTTGTGTGCAGGAATCTCCACCCAAAATCGACCACGTCAACTTTTTTACCACAATGAAACATAAACTTCGCCTCAACGAGAGGGCAAAACTTCAATCAAGAATTATGAGAAAATCAAACCACACCTGGACTCTGTCCAAGACCACATCGACCGACTGTCTGACCAAGTATCCTCTCTTAAGGCCGAAAATTTACGCCTTCTTCACTCTTCAGCCCTCCATTCTCTGGACTCCCAACGTGCCACTCGTCAATCTTCCCCAACTCCCCATTCGGGCCGTTGCGAGCCTCTCAACTTTGCCCCGTGGGCCCTGTTTGGGATCTCCTTGGGGAAAAGCAACAAGCCATCCTACAAACGACCCAATCGGCTTCGACACCCCTTATTGGACCTCCGCCCATCGGACCCCAGACTCCCGATCCCTTCTTTTCCCTCAAGACCCGTTGTCGCTAACCCCCACTACGGGCCCCTCAAAAACACTGCCTCATCCTCCAACTCGGATTTCGACTCCTCGGACCTTTCCCTCCACATCAACCTTTCTGAAGCATGGGAGTCCTTAACGACCAATATTTCGGACCTTCCAATGCACTCCTTCTCACTTTGGCAGTTCGACGACGCCGACTCCTTTACGCCCATGCACCCTCTCATGACCCAAATTTCCAACCATAAGACTTCGGATCTACCCTGTGACCTCTGCCGTCACAAGGCCAAGGGGTGCCATTTTGGGATCCACAACACCTCAGTCTAATCAATATCATCCGTCTCGGCCTTGGGTCCCTCATCACTTGAAATATCTTCGAAAAAAAAAAATCGAAACTTTCGACCTCCCCAAGGCCGCTCTCAAAATTTTGTAACTTTCGGAACCAAAGAACTTTCTTTTCTACATCACCCCTCAGTGTTTCCGTTCACCATTTTGAACTTGGGCTCCATCATCATACCTACACCCGCTCTTCAGCCATCTCCAGAAAAGAAAGTAAAAAATAGAAAAGGGAAGAAATCCTGAGATCTACTCGATTGACACCCCTGAAACACCCCAGGGCCAATTCCAGGAATGTCACCACCAAATGGACAGGTAACACGCTAATTTTATCTCTTATTCACATGTTTTCCTCTTATTCCTCAATCCAAAAAAAAACATAAAAAAATTGGAGAGGAAACTGTCTCGCTTTGGCCCCGAAAAACCTCCTCCATGAAACCGGTTCCAAACGAGACCCCAACGCCAGCCTCAGCACCCCAGCCTCAGCACCCCAGGGTACTCAGCCAAAAGGTGCCCGCCACCTAATTTGACGAGGTCAGCCTGTCAATGCTAAAAATTGACAGGTATTGTACTTTGCAGCATAAAGAAAGAACATTTTGCCGGCCCCCAGTCAGGCCGGCTAAAAATGGTTTCTTTTGCTGGAAAGTACAATACCTTCAGGCCCACCCTGCCTCCCCTCAGGTGTCACCTTTTGACGCAACTTGAGACAAAGAGATGGCAAACCCACTGGGGGTTTCCATTCTTATAGGGAGGATCGCGCACGTGCGATCGGGTGGCTGAGGCGGCCGTCGTGAACTTAAATCTCAAGGCAAGGACAGCATCGTCGAGACAACAATGCTAAAAATTGACAGGTATTGTACTTTTCAGCAAAAGAAACCATTTTTAGCCGGCCAGCAAAATGTTCTTTTTACAGATTCGCGGGGTATCTGAGTCGACACTTTACCCCGTTTATTTCCCTCAGCCTAAAACCTCCATATCGTTACTCTACAAGAAACCACCTTAGAGTTTCTGCCCCTCCCCAACGAAAGATTTTCTCAGCTGGAAAATACGTAATTAAACTTTCACCAACAGTCAGTAAACAAAGTCCTTGAATTTTCGAAGAATATCCTGTCTTCTTCTTCGGAAGCACCACATCAAATTTAGCGAGAGTCTGGTATGCTACATGATGTCGGAAAACTAATCTACACTCAGCGCGCTGTAACCACCGATCTCTATGAGCCTCCTAAGCACATCTGGTCTTGCTCCCATCGTGAATCAAGCTTCGCTGTCAGTTCGGGGAATCACTCATGAAGTTCATTGGCGCGACTTACTGGCAAATCGCAGCCTCATTCTCCCTGAACTGACAGCGAAGCTCGATTTGCTTTGTGAGCCTCGTAGAGATCAGTGATTACAGTGCTCTGGGTGTTGATTCGTTTTCCGATATCCAGACTCTTTTTAAATTTTGTGTGGTCCTTTCAAAGAATTGAAGACAGGCTAGTCTGTGAAAATTCAAGTTACTGTGTTTACTTACTGGTGGTGAAATTGCAATTATGAATTTTCTAGCTGAGGAAATCTTTCGTCATGGCTATTATATGTCACTGTCAATGCCATTACCGCTATTTAGCCAATAACATTGGCAACATGAATAGAGCAAATGTCGCATTACGGCATGCTGGGGAAATCGTTCGGTGTTTTTAGTTGTGTTCAACGTAATCGTAATCTGAGGGTATCAATTCTTCCAAATTTTCGAAATTTATGTTGGCAATTGTGAAAACTAAAAACTTCACTAGCATAATGGCCATGATGTGAACACGATTGTGCCCAATAGCGATATGATGTCACGGCGGCCTGCCTGCGTTCATACGTAACACAGAAGCAGCACTACCGGCAGGAGCTAGATGGTACTAGATTATTTGACTAATTATTTTAATTTGCTAAAAAAAAATCATAAAATAAGCGATTTTAGCAATTATTACTGAAGGGAAGTATTTTTCAGATACAGTAGTAAGAAACATTGACCAAACTGAAGCAAAAAGTCAATTTTGGACCTAAAATGTGACACTTTCAGCAATCAAAAGTTCTAATAATACTGTGTTGGGATGGCAACTGACCACCCATTATCTCAACACATTCCGCCCTCTAGCGTCCACGAGCGCCACACGCTAGCAGGCGGAAGGTCATGTGGCCTATTTCTGGAAGGAAGTCTTCCACTCGGTGGCATGGCTTCTTCAAGGTCGCACGAGCCTGTGTAAGCTTTAGCCAATAAATGGTTAAAAAATGTTTCTTTTCGCCCCAAATCCAATCATTTCGGGTGGGAGCTATTCGGCAGATGAAGAAAGAAGCAAAGATGCGTGCGTTTTCTTTTAATGTGTATCCAGCGCTGCGTAATTTTGAACGACATGCATCGGCGCGGTTAGTTTTATTCTGCGCAGCGCGGTTAATTTTTCTCTTGTATGCACTCCTATGTATGTTCATGCGCTAGCAATTTATGTTAAAAATATGGGAGCTCTTTGAGTGATTTTTTTATATTGTCAGGGACCATGCCCAACTTGCTTGTCGGGGTGGGGGGGGGGGGGGGAGTGTTGGGATGGCAACTGACCGCCCATTATCCCAACACCTTCCGCCCTCTAGCATCTACGAGCGCCGCATGCTAGCAGGCGGATGGCCATGTGGCCTATTTCCGGAAGGAAGTCTCTCTCACACGGTGTCAGTGGCATGGCTTCTCCACGAGCCGGTGTAAGCGTTGGCCAATAAATGGTTAAAAAATGTTTCTTTTCGCCCCGATCCAATCATTTCGGGTAGAGCTATCCGGCATGACACTGAAGATGTGAACTCTACAAATGTAGCTTTGGGAAAGGGAGGGGGGGGGGAGCACAACTCTTCCCCCTCCCATCATGTAAGTTTTTATAAGATTTTGAAAATCTTCATTGTCATTCGGTAAGCAGTTCTGCTAGAGTTAACCTACATAAGACAAGCTTACTTTCTGTGGTTGGGGGGAGGGATCATCGAAAAAAAAATATGTTGAGGTACATTTTCAATTCCTCCGCACTCCCCTCCCTCCCCCAGACATAAATAATGAACAGTCCCTTACAACGAGAGTTTTGATAAACAAAACGCTTTACAAGAGAAATAAATACTTTCCTTGTTTGCTTGCAGGTAATGTGGTACACAATACACGATCAGCAACGAAGAGAAGAAAAAAGGAAAAAATCATGCCTGGCAGTCCACTAAAATCTCTCCGAAAAGCAGATGAAGAAATTGCTAAATTCAAGAAAACACTTTGTAAGATTAAGGCAAGTTGTGGTTGTGGTATTGGAAGTGGCTTTTTATGCGAGATGCCTCTACACGGACGACGAGCTTTAGGCCTATTTACATGCAACCACGTCATAGCATACTCTTACTTTGATTCCCACCTCTGCACAATAACCGATGATAATGAACACAAACCCATAGAGCTCATATTTGAAGGTTTAAAAATTAAGTTAAAGTTAATTTATACTATAGGCTTTTACTGGTTTTCATGCCAATTTTTGGATGTTACATTCATTGAGTTGAGCACAAAATTCGTGGAACGGCTTCTTTTGGCAAATGCTGAATTTATCCAACTTGTAAGGACTTGCAATGGGGCTGAAGGAGAAGAAGTCGTGGTTTTTCAACATCCCGATGTTAAAGAAGTAAAATATTCGAAGGGAAAAGCAACTGCCTGGGGAATCCGACTGCGTCATGGGGCGAGTACATTAAAAGGATCAAGTGGATCACCTGTTTTGTCTTCTAACTATGAATTAATTGCTATTCATCATGGGCACGACAGTGTAAAAAATACAGCTACCGTAATGGAGGCAGTGATGGATGCCATTCAGGAAGACAGTCGCATTTGCAGTATTAATGAAGTGTCAAAAAGAGAACCCAGAGACCTGACAACATTGGAGATTAAAAACTACCGTCATCAGTTAGATCTGCATTACATACATCATAATTTATTCTTTTGCTTTCCGCTAGATCAGAACACTGATCGTGGTTTAGTTGTGTTCTTCCAACGAACTCACCATTCCTGGTATTATGCACCTTTATCATCATTTCCTGATGATCGTAAAAATGATTGGGCTGACTTCTTCAGAAACGACTTTGCTACAGCATCAAGTTGTCAGTGGCGGAAAGAATTACCGGATACAGCCGCGAGAGATGGCAAGTGGGCTAAGATTACTTTTGAGGATTCCGAAACATGTGCTGTTTTAGACGAAGTCCGAGCCTTCATTATGAATGTAAAAGAAAAGCACTGGCTTGCTGAGGATACTCTCATTGAATGCCTTGGTTTTTCAGGATATACGAACCACCCATATTAAAAAAAGTGTGACTTGGGAACAAGAAATTCTTAACCCCTAAGTACTGCATTCGGGTGTCATTTTATGTCGGTCCAGGACTGGCAAAACCAAGAAAAAATTTGGGCTTTTATTATCTTTAAATAAAATCGTAACGTTCCACACACTTATAGTAAGGGAACGAAACCTGCGTCACTTTTACAGTAATGAACTGGCCTTTATATCCTGTTATTAGTAGTTTTACTGGAATTGGCTACAATTTTCGGTCTGACCTATAGAAGAGATATTTATTAAAAATGAAGTTACAGCGGGCATATTCGGGTGCACCAGCCTTTGAAAGCACGGGCATATTTGGCTGTATCCGTCCGTCAAAAGGTTAATTAGCTTCCTGGTATTTTCAGCCACTTTTACATGACACAAATTTTCCTAAAGAGAGACTTCTTTTTCCTCATTGTTGCTGCTGCAAATGTATACGTCGATGCAACTACAAATTTGTGAATGCACGAAGGGACACTTTACTCTTGAACAAAATCAACACTGCAGAACTATTAACGGCCAACTTTAATGTGTACGGAAAGGATCGGACTTAGGCCACGCAAAATTAATTGTTTGGTTTACAGGCGCATGCGGTTCAGTAGCATGTACACACTGATTATTATGTCTGCAATTAAATGATTAATACTTACCAGAGTTAACTCTCAATATCTGTTTAATTCGCATTAATTTTTTTAATACTACAACCGTACACGATCGATCCCTTAAAGTGGCACTATCACCGATTGAAAGCAGACGAATTCTGACATCTAGCGCTGTGTAGTACCATCTAGCGTTTGCTTGCACCAAGCGAAGGAATGCATAACAGTATTTCTTTTAACGAAACAAAAAAGCCACGACATCCTTAATTATTGAGTGAAAATTTGGTTCATCCTTGTGCACCTGCGAGCAAGCTATAAAGGTTAACAATATCAGTGTCGCTAGATGGCGCCACGGTATTTTCGTTCGCATTTCAATCGGTGATAGCGCCACTTTAAAACACTTCCATTTCTATTAGGAGCTGAACTGCCCGTATCTGAAATCTGAACGAGCGGCGGCGTCAATGTTGAAATCGTGCATCATCCAATGAGAGCGCGCCAAATCGGTCACGTGGTGCCAACCGGCCAATGACGGAAAGCGATCTTCAAATGCTTTGGAAAGTCAGCCGGGAACAGCCAGAAACGGCCTACTACAATACGCCTGATTAGCAAATGCCAAATAGCCATCGAGAAAATATGTTGAGAGGCCTGGGTAGAGGAGAAATCCCGATTTCCAGCGAATCCAAGATGGCGGCGCCCATCAAATGGTTCGGCCGCTACCTCTGATCAAAAATAACCAATGTTCTGCTTTCTAACTTTGGAAAAAAAGAACGAGAACGACATTTTTGCAGTTTTTAGTGAGTCTACACTCAACTAAAGTGCTTTTTATAAAATTATAGACATTGGTAACGTTTTTTTTACAGAAATCGATGCACAACATGCCAGATAGCGAATTTCAGCATTTCTCATTTTGATAATTATTAAAGCTGAAAATTGTGTTTTTCAACCCGCAGTTTTTCTTCAAAGCTTCAACGTATATATACGTCATTAACTGCGTTTGGGATGATAATTTTTTTTTGGACGTACTTATACGTTCATACTGCTTAAAAGGTTAAGTTTTTGGCCTATTTTCTTCTAAAACTAATTTTTTTTTTACTAATCCCTTGAAATTTGTTATAAACAAACTTTACTGCAGAAGCATTTGATAGCCATGTGCCTATTATTTGCAAGATGGTATCTCTAAACAGAGACTGCTTACATTCTTATTAGCCTAAGAAAAACCCAAGCGAGAAACCTGCGTATTGGTACTTATCTTTATTAATAAAATCGAGTTGTCGCGTAGGATGGACGGCAACGAGACGGCCACAAGACGGCCGCCACAAGACGGCCGCAAGTAATTGTTGGAGCATTTATCCGTTTTCATTGTTGGTCGCTCGCCCTTTTTCTTTGCTACCGTGGCAAGAATGAGCCCGCTCGCCCTCTTGCTGATTGTTGAAGCTTCGTTTGTTTAATCCTCCCTTACAATGTCTCCAATGCCTATTTATTTATTTCAGGTGTACAGAGGCGTATTTATTGATTTCCGGTATACAAAGGCATATTTATTATTTCACATGCACAAAGGCGTATTTATTTATTTCACATGTACAAACGCGTATTCCAACCATTTTTGCAGGAAAAAATCATATGTAATGTAAGTGTATGGACTCCGGAACAAGGGATACGCTGAATGAGGGAAAGGAAGCAAACGAAAAACACCGTTTGCTAGCCAGGGTACGCGAAAACACATCGACGGGATACACGCATTCCGCAACAAACACATGAGGAAGGAAATCGTCCCAGTGTTTTTAACGGTGCATCAAACACCACCCGTGCGTAGCACGGGCTTCCACTTGTTCTTATAATAGGCTATGCTTTGTAACTTTTATGTTTAAAATGGTATTGGAAAACTTGCCAAAAACGACCTTTTTAGCATAGCAAAATAAAAAAAATAAAAAAGCCTGGTTGCCTGGTGTTTAAATTTGGGACTCCGCCCGTAAACCAAACAATTTTTTTTTCATGGCCTTAGAGGTGATGGAATGATGAATCCTGTTAGCGAGATGGTTGATACTGTTGTGAATAAATGAAATTGTGAGCGACTGTTTGGAAGAAATCCGAGATTGTTGGGTTGGTTAGAAACCTAAAGGCATGGTGGTTTTTAGTCTTGTTGTACTCGGTAATGAACATTGCCATATAGTGCCATATTGTATTTTAATATGTTTTTGACTTCAGGAACAGTTGGCCTTGTTTGTAAACTGTTTAGAGAAAAGGGAAGTCGTCCGTCTCCGGCATATGGCGTAACAGGGGATTTGAGATATGCAGCCAAGGAACTTGATTGGGGTAACAAATACGATCGAAGAGTGCACCCACTAGACGGGAGTTGTACTATTGTGCTGATAGGTTAAAGATGAAGACAAAAAGCTGTTAATAGTAGTATCCAGCATTTATTAGGCCACATAGGACATTTGCCGTATTGATGGAAATGGTGGTTAGAGCAATGCTCTAGTAAACCGGACAGTCAATGTAACCGGGTTTGTACTGGACCTTGAAATCTGGAAACTGGTTTGAATTTTGAAAAAAAATTTCCTGGCCTTGAATTCTAGGAAAAAATACAGAAAGGCTGGAATGTCCTTATGTTTGCTTCAGTTGCGTGAAAAAAACTTAAGTACTTGACTTGCTATGGAATACAACATTTCAAATCCTTGTTGCTTCACGATGCAAAGGAAGAAAATTATGTGTTTGTTAAGTACAGGCATACCTTTAAAAAAAAATTCCAATTGTAGCAATTATAGAATTAAATGAACAAACCCAACATATTCTTGTCTTTGTGATAGTCTCTGTGTTGGCTTCATTGGGTTTGTTCAGTTGTGTTAAACAGCACAAATTTTAAAAGCATTAAAACCTAGACTATTAAGACATGGAACTTAAAGTATTACATCATCGCAAAATTGGCAACTTTCGACCCCCTCGTCATCATTTGCCAAATACCCCTGAACAAAGCAGCGGTGATGCTGCAGGGAGGGGGCTACTGCCCAACATAGCAAGCAGTTTACCCAGAACACCCTGGTACAACAATACTAACGAAACATTACGCAATACTAACTCGTGCATGACTGGCTTGCACAATACACAATGGTCACATGTCATTCTGCTATGCAGAGAGCTAACCGGAAAGTTGACGGAAAACGCAGTTCTGCTGCCGGCTTAGCTACAACGGTACACGGCAACACACGACGTGCAAGAGAGAGCGTTCTAACAACTACCTTTTATGGCAGGCAGTTTACCCAGAACACCCTGGGACAACAATACTAACGAAACATTAAGCAATATTAACTCTTGCGTGACTGGCTTGCACAATATAACAATAGTCACACATAATTCCACTGTGCAGAGAGCTAACGGGAAAGGATACAGCATGCATGTAACAGGTTATAACAGTGATAGCGCTGTTCAAAAAGGCCTATTGCAACACATTAAAGCCTAACAAACAAGATAGGTGCCTTTTAGGCCTAACAAGCAAAGGTAGAAATAATATATAAAATAGCAAGTACTAAATCCATAATGACACTAACGTACACAATACCAAACCAGATAGTCATAATGCCGTTGCAATGGGCAATGGACCATTTCCTGACCTTGAATCTTCCAGGCTCTGTCAGACCAGGAAAAGGAAGTAAACAGAAGTTGTATCCCCTAGCAACATTTTGTTATGTAATCTGATCGAAGTTTCATCACTTCTGGCAGGAGCCAGTGTACATATCAGCCTTTTTGACAATTGTATTTGAATTACAAATAAATGTAGGCTATTTGATGTAGTTTGTGTTTAAAACTTTACTGAATAAACCAGTCATATTTCACATACCAAAAGGTCCATGTAAATGGTTATTTACAGGCAAATTATCGATGGCTAAGATCTGCCATCTTCTTCAGGCCAAGCCTCGGAAACTTGCCAAGCCACTTCCCAAGTGCAGTTGCTTGCAAGTTTCCGAGGCTTGGCCTGCAGAAGGTGGCAGATCTCGGCCATCGAAAATTCTTTTATAATAATCATTTACATGGACCTTTTGGTATTGCGTGAACTGTTAGTGTGTGTAATTTTCGTCAAACCAAAGTAAATTCGACAATGTCGATCTTTAAAATAACAGTCATATTTGAAAGTTTAAACCCTTTTGCTTCGATTCACTTTTCTAATCCTCAACAGGTCTGCGTCATACTCAACAAAATGAATTGATACTGAAAATTTTGCAAAGACATGTCATATGAAGTATAAGATTGCTGTTGGAGATTTCAATTTTCCGGGAATAATTAGTGACAAAATGAACTCGTGGGCAAAATTTCCTGACCTTCTTTCCCTAAATACCGGTAACAGTGTTTATGATTTGATAGCCTAAGTAAAATACACTACAACCGCCAACGAAGAACACACTAATGTTCCACTTGAATTTTCGGCGAAGTAATCAACACATGTTTACCTTCTTCAGAATTATGTAGAAAATTTCCGCTTATTTTCGGTGGCTGGCTGCCACCATCCTCAGGCACTCCGACGAACGTTTTTGGCCTCCGTGTGCTCCTACATCATTGTCGTCCGCTTCGAATTTATAACTGACGCTCCTCGCGGCCTCCCGTATTTGGTGGGCAGCATACTCTCAAGCTCATCTAGCTTCCACTTCCTGTCAAGCTGTTGCTTCAGGTCGTTGCCAATGACGTTTTCGACCCGGGGAAATGTGGGGTCGAAAACGTCATTGACAACGACCTGAAGCAACAGCTTGGCAGGAAGTGGAAGCTAGATGAGCTTGAGAGTATGCTGCCCATCAAATACGGGGGGCCACGAGGAGCGTCGGTTACAAATTCGAAGCAGACGACAACGATGTAGGAGCACACGGAGGCTAAAAACTTTCGTTGGAGTGCCTGAGGATGGTGGCAGCCAGTCACCGAAAATTAGCTGGACATAAAAAAGTGTCCTCGTTGTGTAAACGAGCGGAAATTTTTTTATATAATTCCAGTAATTACGACTCTAATTGTGACGAGAACTTTCACAGTAAGGTAACGAACGATGTTTTCCTTCTTCAGAAGTCAACAAATATTCAAAACCACAAAAACTACATTTCTGTAGCTCTCAGAATTCAAACCGTCACACTGGTAGGATGGATGATCGCTTCTAGAGATGCCACTTATTGTCTACCATGGCAGTCATATTGGGACGCACAAGTTGGTCATTTCCTTCGTATGTTGGTCTCGACAAGTTCATCAGAGGGACTTTGTGGGTCGTGAAATAGGCGCAAACATCCATCTTGCTCAAATCCAATGCCAAACAAGACCCACATCCCGGTTTACTAGTGTCTCTGGCCATCAGATGTTTCATGACCCACAAAGTCCCTTGATGAACTTGGCAGGCTGTTTAGTTAAGGATGCTGATCGAAAAATCATACAAAGACCCAACATACAAAGGTATTAAGCGTTCCAAGATGGCCACCATGCTAAACAATAAGTGGCATTTCCAGATGCTGAGTGATATAGTGCTCAGTGGTGTGCATTCCACAGGTGCGGCCATTTGAATTCTGAGAGCTCCACAATTGTAGTTTTTGTATTTTTGTGCATTTATTGACTTCTGAAGAGGGCGAAAGGGTTCATTACTTCACCGAAAATTCAAGTGGAACTTTAGTGTGTTCTTCTTTGGTGAACAAGTATTTTTACTTGTGATGGACCTTTGTTGTCTCCAAAATTAATAAGGCCAAAGGCCAGACACCATTCCCTCTATTTTTTTTTACAAAAATTGTGCTTGGGAACTGTCGTCCCCTCTTGCTAATCTTTTTAATCAGTCACTCAGTACAGGAAATTTTCCGACATTACTGAAAACAGAAAACGTATACCCCTATTTTTTAAAAAGGGAATGCTGAGTGTGGAAAACTATACGCCGATTTCTTTGCTTTCCTATGTTTTTAAGTTGTTTAAATTATTGTACATATGCACATCTATAGCCATGTTAAAAAGTACATCTGTGAGGAACAACACTGCTTCTGTGAAGGCAAACCCACTACAACCTATCTGTCCGTTTTTGAGATTATGCTACTGCGGCTGTTGAAGAGGGATGCCAGATCGATGCTATTTACACTGATTTCTCCAAAGCATTCGACATGGTCAATCTTACACATCTCATTCATAAATTAGGCAAACTTGGCGTACATGGTTCCTTTCTAAATTGGTGCAAGTTCTATCTTGAAAACGGGCATCATAACGCTGTTCTTGACGGTTCCATTCTTAGAGTAAACTTGTTACATCTGGCATCCCCTCCCCCAAGGTTCAACTCTCGGTCTGCTGTTTTTCATTGTTTTTGTTAATGATTTGGCTGAAATGGTGTCCCGTTGTGGTATTCCTTTTTTTGTTCTATGCTAATGATTTAAAGCTGTATTGCAAAATTAGATATGCTGCCGATTTTACAAAACTACAAAATGCAGTTGATTGTTAGCATGGAGCTCAAAGTGGGACATAAATTTAAATGCTGAGGAATGTCATATTATTAGCTTACATTCCTACAGGACCATCCACCTCCATTTTATACTATGGGCAGCATTTGAGTCCCCTCTGTTAATGATTTTGGTGTTTTGCTGCAATCTAACTGCCTGTTTACTGCTCATGAGCGCTGTACGAAAGCATTCAAAATACTCGGCTTCTAGAGATTATTTTTTTTGCATTACTATTTACAATGCAGTTGTCGGAAGTAGTCTATGTTATGGTTCTATTATCTGTAACCATCTCGGCATTATTTGATAGGTGATATCGAGAGGGTGCAAAGAAATCTTATTAGATTAGATAGTCAGCGTCTGCTGCGCCTTGGGTTGGAATCCCTTGAACTTAGACGGTTGCATGCGGACCTTTGTCTCACTTTTTCTATTCTGCGGGGGTTTGTGGATGTAAACCCAGGTGACTTTTTCATGATTAGGACCAATAGTATTACCCGTGGACACCATCTGAAACTCACTGTTGGTGAAGTGCATAGGGATTGTACAAAATTTTTTTTTTCTAATCGAGTGGTGATTCCATGGAATGGCCTGACATCCGAGTTGGTTGGGTCGGCGAGTCTAGACATTTTTAGGAGAGGCATCCGTAAGGTTGATCTTTCAAAATTTTTGTCGTGTTTTTAGCATTCTGATGAGCCCTGTTTATACTTAATATCAATGTTTTTTACCGTTTTTTTCTTTGTGTGTGTATTTATGTGTAAGTTTAGGAACGGTGTTAGTGGGCTGATCATCTCACCCCAACCGGTCTCCTTTTACCTTTTATGTGGTAATAAAATGTATTATTATTATTATTATTTCTGTGCTACAAATGCTCTTTGAATAGAAATAACTTCACATATGAAGAACTCTGCGAGGAATTCCAAATTCCTACATTAAAACAATTTTGTTTATGCCTTAGCTTCAACTTCATGTATTAACTTAATTCATAACAGAATTCAATGTTATGAACTGTTGAAAAGGTTATGCCTCCACGTGCCCTCTTGTCTGTACTAAAAAAAAAATGTTATTTCTAGTTGCCTTGAAAAACATTGATTACCTTTTTTTATATAACATTATCCTTCTCAAAATGTTGTTCAATCTAGAAAAATAAATCGAAAATGTCCTTCCGGTTTGCTACCTACTGCGCAAGTTACTGCACAGTAAAAGCCGAAGCGGAGCGGTATGCGTTTTCTTCTCTAGCCGCTGAGCTATTCACTTCGTTCCCACTGCATTCTACGTTCCGCATTCCTAGGTAACGCCGTTCCTATGCCGCCTGCTAAAGGAACGACGAAGGATGGTTCCTCATCCTGTACTCCTGGTTCCGCATCCCCACCACAGGCTTTGCCGGTTGCGGACAATGTTGAAATTCTTGAACTAACAACGGAACAGGATTCTTTGGAACAATCGCTTCCACCCCCGAATCCCTTTCTTTCCGAGCCGTCCCTTCCAGCACCCTGCAGCTACATTTCTAATTTCCTGTAGCCAGCCTCCACCGGTACGGGGCCTACGTTCCCTTTCCGAGGAACTCTCTGGAACAAAGGAACGGTAGCCTATATGCTTGCCTTAAACTCCAACTCAAAGCCCGGAAGGTTGCTGCCAAACTGGCCTCCTCCATAGGACCGCAACTCACTCCTTTTGATTTGTCTTCACATTCCTCCCAACCTTCCATAACTGGATGTTCCGCCACTCAGCGGACCAATGAATCACTCACCTCATCCCAGGCGCATACTCTTATGGACTCTTCCCTTCAGACCTTTAAACGGAAATCACCAGTCTTTGACTATAATTCGGCATGGCTTGCTTCCATCCCTAAGCACACCCACCTTCCACTGAGGACGATGGTCCCTCTCCCGTCCCGGATATTCCGCCTCCACGTTCCGTTCCACCGGCTCCATTACCGACTCCGCCTGTTCCTCCTGCAGACAATGACTTTGACTCTTATTATTCGCCGAACCCATCCCTTTCAGATCAACCTGGCCCTCCGTTCCAGGGTGACCCTGATCCCTTGGAGATCCCACTTCCAGAATTATAAAGACAGTTGAGTGGATCGTTCTGGAGTGCTTCCTATACAGGCCATCCTCTACCTTTGACCCAGTTTCCAAGAACCAGGGCCTTGCAACTGGTTTTGGCTTTGGCCTGCGTGACTAACTCCCACACCAGCCACCATTGTTAGGATAGTCAACAACGCTTCGCTTCTCACGTTACTCAGGACCGGCGGCGTCCTCCTGGGTAACGGAACACCTCTTGAATTGGATAAAGAACCACCTCCACCGGGCCATGAAAGTTACTTCTTCCGTCCTATCGGAGAAAGAACGGCCAATCCAAGAAACTTTGACTCTTACCCTCAGTCAGAGTTTCTGACCGCTGCCAAGCTAGATTTCGGTTCCGCCCTCTGTCTTCGTCCTACGTGACAGCGACCGCATCCTCCGCCTTGGACTTCGTGCCGCGTCCCAAGCGGACGTCCTTAGCACTGCAGGTAACGCACTGTGTGAAAGACTTTACACCGATCACCCTCCTGAGGATTCCTCATCAATCAAGTTTTTAGGAAGAGTTGCTTTGCCACCTACCACGCCATGAACTGGTTCACGCAAGCACTCTTCAACTCTACGCTCCTCTTACAAGAAGTAGCTCTCAACACTGCACCTAATCTCCACGATGCCACTCGTCATCTTCTCCGGAATCAGCCCATTCACGAATCAGAATCTTTGTTCCGCAGATTGATTCCTAAAGTGGGCCCTCATCTCGACATCTCTCGCAAGCCTCGTTACAACAAGAATCGCCAGAATCGCCGACAACGTCCCGTCCCGTCCTCCAAGCCTGAGCAATCTAAGGACGATTGGAAGGCTGCAAAAACATCAGACTCTGCTCCGCCTCCGGTGTCACGTTCCGCATTGCCCTTTCCATCCCGTTCGGATCGGAGGTTACCTTCTGCCAAGCTTTGACATCGAACCGAAGACGTCCCCCTACTTCTCATGGGGGAGGTGGAATGTCAGTAATTGTCGCGTCCCCTATTAACGAGAGAAGGAACGTTGTCGTCTGTCTGAAGTGTAGGGGGATCCCAGGGAACGACCACATCCACGTCCCAGGCCTGGCAAGCTGCAAGACTCATGAACAGAGTTCGAACCTTTCTTCGACCGCCAATGCAATTTGGCCCACATTGCCTCAACTTTCACAATACCGTTATGATCACGG
The DNA here is from genome assembly GCA_023313725.1 of Lithobius niger. Taxonomy (NCBI): domain Eukaryota; kingdom Metazoa; phylum Arthropoda; class Chilopoda; order Lithobiomorpha; family Lithobiidae; genus Lithobius; species Lithobius niger. Next base: position 38,563 of record JAHWFP010022493.1, on the reverse strand, counting down.
TATTGTAAAAAATCGATCCCGCAATCCCTAGCGATGAAAAGTTGGCTTCTCTTCCGGGGTCGCAGCTCTCCTTCATTGCACATGCGCCAGCCTCGGTTTATAAGCGCTACAGTTGGAGCCTTCATCATCTTTCTAAATCTTCCTCCCAAGGAACCTTGGTCTCGAGAGGGGAGGCCAGGCGGGTAATGGTAATGTATACTATTTTCATTTCTAAGGCAACAAAAACAAGCTTCAACCAGGTACCCCTGGTAAGTTTTAGTTTTTAGTTGCCACGAAAATATACATTACCCGTCTTATTATTAGCAAGACCTCGTCACTAGAAGGAAGGACCAAGGTTGACGAGTACCCGTGCTGCGAGCCGGCGAACCCTGAATCAGAGATTCAGTGAACCGACTGTCTTTCCAAAGCAGGGAACATCTCGTAGGAGAAGACTGGAACTCAACACGGTGCCCGGTGTAAGATGGAACCGGGGACAGGAAAAACATCAGGGACCGAGACACGGTGTAGTCGTAGAAGGGGGGACGACGGTCGAGTTCTGGGTCTGAGGAATGAGCTAAGTAAGTAAGAGAAACGACATAGACACATTGTCTCACGTAGATCGTTGTCTGGGCGGGTCTGAGACGACGGTGGTCACTAAAAGGTGTGTGGTGACTAGGACCAGGGTATCGTGAGGAGAAAACTTCTGAGCGGGAGCTGCTGCCTGTGATGGAACGTGGGACCAACGTGGTAACCGTGGAAACGGGGGAGAGTAGTAGGCGTGATGTATCAGGAACGTATTGTGTAGCTGAAAGTGAAGAACAGACGGAAGAAAAGAGTTCCGAGGAACTGGTACCGTAGGTCGCATTCGACGCCTGTTGAAAAGGAAGGCGAGGCTGTCTGGCGACAGGCGCATTGTTGGCATTTGTCGGCCGCAGTCCAGAAAATTAGGAGAAAGCTGCGACCGTAGTGGGAGACTGGTTCCACAACGCCGTGGTAGAGAAGTCCAGGGATTACTGGTGAAGTGAAAAATCAAGGTAAGGCTCGGAACTGAGAGCCATCCCTGTGACTGTGTGCCGACTGTGTGTGCTTAGCAGGGAAGTAGCCCTGGAAAAACTGGCACAAGGATCGAAGTAGAGTCAAATTGCCAGACACTATACGCGGATATTTTCGGTAGGGAAAATGCTGCGGAAGCAGTCGACCAGGTGTTTATGAGAGGACGGTGTCAGGCAGGAATCGTGAACTGCCACCGGTGGAGCTGTAGGGACGCCTGCAAGCGGAACCGTTTGGGGTGGTACCGTGGAATGAAGAGGGGAACCGACGGTAGCTGCTGGAATTGGTGACTCCGGAGAACCGGAGATTGGAGCTGGAGTCAAAACTTTGCTGCTGGTGGGATCTTGACGATAGTCTGATGGCGACTGATTTCGTTCGCAAAGGATGAAGTGGAGTCTTCGAGGAAGGGAAGAGTCTTCGAGTCCAAAGAGACGCAATGTTTGTAGTAAGAAGGACGAGGGTGTGCGGACCAAGGGAAATGTTCATAAGAAAGGTGGCATGAATAGTGCTAGGAGACGGAAATGGTGACCCAAATTCTTGAGGGAGAATACAGGAACCGTAAACGAGGAGGTAGACACTGAAGGTAACCAAGAAGGTGAGACTGGAGGCGCCAAGACAGGGAACATCGGGAGTAGTGATGAAGTAGAGGCACCTGATAGCGGTGGACCGGAGGGACTGATGGTGCTGGTGGTACTGAAGGCGTGAAAAAGACAGTGGAGTAGAATAAGAGTAGAAAGTCGAGGAACTGGCTTGATCGACGCATAATTGATGGTAACTGCAAGGCAAAACTTGAGCTGTAAAAGACGTGAAAACGAAGGAGTGGAAGGTAGACGTGTTGCTTGACAGGTGGGATTGCTGATCGAAGTTCACCCACTGCACTTCTTGTTATACCAAGCGCAAAAGCGATGGTATTGGTAGCATGGGTCAAAGTGAGTGTTCGCATCAGAGAACGTGACATGGCCATCATGAACCGGAACAGGTAACCGGTACTGCTGGAGTGGAGGCAGGAGGGTCCACATGATGAAACTAGCACATTCTGAGTGATCACAGTTGGTTGGGAACTAGACAGGTTCATGGAGCGAAGAAACGTAGGATTCACGAGTGAACATCAACAAGGTATGGAAGGTAGAGCAAGAAGACTGCTCTGGACACCGGGTTCCGGAGGAGAGTAACCGGAAAAGATGCGGACCGAACTGACGTACGAGATCGTAAATATAAACTGGCTTAAAGCTTTCCTTGCGGAGCGCACACACAGGGTGATGGTTGAGGATGTGTGTTCGCAATGGAAACCTGTCCCCTGCGGTGTACCACAGGGTTCAGTTCTCGGACCAATCCTTTTTGTTATCTACATAAATGATCTTAAAATAGGTGATGCTTGCACCTTTGGATGGAAGTTCGCAGACGACCTGAAGATCGGAGCCGAAAATTTAACTTCTCTCCCGTCACCCGAATTAGATGCCCAGATACACGGCGTTGTTGCATGGCCTCGAAGGTGGCAGCTCCCAATCTCGAACCAAAAATGTTCCTCATTTCACGTGGGAACTGCAAATAAATGCCCCCAGTACTTCCTTGATCAGGAGACCTTACCCCAAACTGAAGAGGTTAGGGACCTAGGAATGTGGTTCACCACGATTTAAAACCATCCTTACACTGCCATAAAGTCGCCACTGCGGCATTCCGTCGCTCCATGATTGTAAATAGGTTTTTTATCTGGGTGTGTTGTCACCAGGATTTGGGCGTTCAAGGTGTTTGTGCGTCCTATCTTGGAACATGCTACACCTGTATGGTCCCCCTACCTGGCCAAAGATATTGACCTCTAGGAGAAAATCCAGCGCCGTTATACTAAATATCTCCCTGGATTCCGGGAAATTGTTTATCGCGAAAGACTTGTTAGATTGGGTCTGGAGTTGCTTGAACTGCGACGTATAAAAGCCAACCTCGTACTTGCATACAAGATATTTCATAATTTAATCGTCCTTCCGTTTTTCGATCCTGCACAACGCCTTATTTGTACATGCGGTCACGTGTGGAAGTTGGCCTTACCAGAATCAAACCTTGACTGTCGCCGGCATTTCTTCTCGGTTCGCATGGTTCCTACTTGGAACGCATTCAGTGTAAAGACTGTCTGCCCTGTCGGTTACGACATTTCGTAGGTTGCTTGATGAGGAACCGCTTCACGTTTTTTTGAAACGTCCTTTACTCCCGGACACCTAATGGATTTTTTTTTCTCACCAGCAAACCCCCACCTTTTCCCTCGCACATGGCGTTGGCCTCTTGGGTTGGCCTTTTTTTTTATTTATATATATATTTTTTTAATTATTTTTTTTTGAGTGATGACAAATCCCACTATCTGGGTGCTTTAGTTTTTAGTATTCACTAGCATACAATTTTTAGCACTGTTTATACTTTTTATTGTACAGCATCGTTTTGGGCCTTTTAACACTTTTCACACCCTTCCCATGTCCTGCACGTTTGGCAATGCCATCGGGGTCTTGAGTCCCTGGCAGGTCTAACCTTGGTGGTAAGGCATTCGTGTCGCCAAACCTCTTACCATCATCATTCCTTGGCCTTATGTTCATTGTATTTACATATAATTGTGGCTGGCTGTTAGTGACTCCCCCGTCCTTGCCAGACCTGTTGCTATCTCAACAAATTTTATTATTATTATTATTAAATGAAGTCTTGAAAAAGAAGAGGCTGATGGCGTGAAAAGGGACCGGGGTGGATGAAACGGTGTCCAATGGTGCGCTTGACGTGGTTGGAGGGTTGAAGCGGGACCCAAGGCCTGTGTGGATTGGTTGGTATCCCCCCCTCCCCCCATTCAAGCAGGAGTGACAGTAGTTGTAGAATGAACGATAGCAGCGTGGGACTGTAGCTGCTGATGAACCAAAGGGAGGAAACGGGTTGCAGGTGCATCAATATACAGGCGTGTCGATCGACCAGTAGCGTCTGGATGGTTAGTAGCAAAACCGCGGTAACCGTGGTTACCCTTAATTGGCTCAAGGGCTGGAAGACCATCTACAAAGGCCTAAGGAGACCGCAGACAGGGATCCTTGTCGTGGAATGAAGGTGGTTTACAGAAAAGAGGAGAGGCACCGGGCCCGGTTCCGAGCTCTGGTTGTCAGACGGGATTAACGATGTTCTTATATTCGGTCACAAGGCGTGATGACGTAGGTAAAGCTGGTTACTGTAGCTGTACACAGACGTGCTCACCGGCTGCTGACATGTTGAGTGCTCAGAAAACGAGTTGAGGAGGCAGGTTGGAAGAGGCAGTATCCAATGGCATACTTGACGTGATTGGAAGGTTTGAAGCGGGACCCAAGTATCGTGGATGCAGGTTCCCCCCCCCCCCTCCTTGCGGGATAAGCGCAGCAAGGTGATGACAGAATTTAGAGCTGTAGGTGTGTTGAAAAGGGTAAACGAGTCTGTCGGTACATCTGTATATAGCTGTCGACTATCCGGTGATGTACTGAATGCTCAGCAGTGACACTCGTGGCTCTTTGGATGCCCTCAACAGAGTCCATGATGGGCTTGGGGAACCGCGGATTGAGGCCCGAGGAGACCGTAAGTAGAAATCCTTGAGTTGGAAAAATATGGACCGATTGGTTCGTAAAGAGGAGGGGTCACAGGGCATGGGTCCGAGCCCCGGTCAGCGAAGGAGCAGAAGACGTACTGAAGGTTGGGCGACGAACCGTTGTTGCCACCTGTAGACGAAGCTGGTAATGAAAGAAGACACCTACTCTAGCCGAGGCCTACTGCGGGTCACGAAGCTGGGTCTTCAATCCCGGTTACCAAGCTCCAAGTGTCTGTACACACAAGGCGCACATCGCCGCAGGAGTAACCGCATGTACAAGTAGGTGGGCATTCGGTCGCCCGTGCTGCAGTACTTGGACGGAGAGAAATATCAACGACGGAACCGTGACAGTAGAACCGAAAATTCCAGGTCAAAGAAGACTGGGCCCAAAGGTCGAAGGACGGTCTTCTGCAGGGACTGGTGTACAGTCCCTACAACGGTTGCAGAGTAGGCGGGTGCTCGGTTATTCGATTGACGAGTTATCCGTGCTATAGTGCATGAACGTAAGAGCACCTGGACGCAGTTTGTTGCCAAAAAGGCTGGACCGTAGTAGAGGGAAACCGCAGTCCGTGACAGGAATCGGTGGGTCCGCAGAGGCCATGAAGAAAGGTAACCGTTGAGTCTGAAGGTCGAGTAGGAAAACGTGGTTTTCCACTAACGGACTGTCGGTGGGGACCAAGGGACCAGTACCTTGCTGTGTAGGGGAACCCATTGCCAAAAAGACGGACCATTGGTTCCAAGGAGGGCACGGTTACACCCAAAGTACACGACAAAACATACCAAAGGGAGACTGTAGAGCTGGAGAATCGGAAGAGCGACCACACGACGTGGCGCCCTAGGAAGAAAGATGATGAATGCTCCGACTCAAGCGTTTATATACTGAGGCCTAGCAATGACAGGGAGCTGCGACCCTGGCAGAGAAGCTAACTTTTCATTTCTAGGGGTTGAGTTGAGCCGCAAACCAGGAAGGCAATAATAAGACAGGTAATGTAAATTTTCATGGCAACTAAAAATACTTTTTTTTTTGTTTACCTGTACGAGTCAAGGCCGTTTAAGACAAACATTTTATCAGTTAACCTCATCTGAAAAGGGGACTGAATATGTGGTTCACAGTCAAAACCCTTTTCCACCTCAACAGATGTCTTGTGCGATTGACAGCAAAAGTGAACCAATTATCCAGTTCAATGGGTACAAGTAGGTAATTGAAGGCAATTTGTAATTGCTGAAAAGGAACACCTATGATGTTCTTGTGGGAGGGTTTTGTTTAGGAGATAAAAATGAAAGTTTGTAAGTAAAATTTATCCATTCTGTATTTGACGTGAGATGTTTGGATCATTCATATAAGTATGTAATGTGTAAATAAATAGTTCTACATAAACGTTAAAATACCAGGGCCATCTGGTTGATTTTTGTTTCTATTGCCTTTATGAAAATTACTTGATCTTTTAGCATTCTCCATCTCCCAATGATTTTTTGTACTAGAGATTTAGAGTTCTGGAGCTGTCCTCGCGTTGCAAGGACTGCAACCCACTGTGCAGCCTCCGTCTATATAAACCTTGTCGGCAATCGATGCTTCATCTTTTGTTCCCCTATAGTGCCCAGTTGGTGACGAGAGGGGTGGAGGGTGGGAAAAAGGCAATGTATATTATCATAAAAGACAATAGAAACAAATCAACCAGGGTCCCTGGTATTTTAATATTTCTATATGCCCTGAAAATATCATTACCAGATCTTTTAGCATTTCACAGACATTCTTTTAGCATTCCATTTGGTCGTCCGGGACCAGGCTGACGAACTGGGGAAGTTTGGCATTTGAGCCTTGCGGTGAATAGGTCTACCATTGGTTGGCCCCAAAGGTTGAAAAGATATTCGCAGATGAACGTCTTGAGGGACCACTCTCTTAAAGATGGAGATCGACGAGATAGAGAATCGGCAATCACGTTGTGGTTGCCTGGAATGTGCAAAGGAAGTAGGATCGTCCGAAGGGATATGCAGAAACTGAAGATTTCCGAAATGACTTGATGGAGGGATCGAGATCGGGTACTGGATGCCCCGCCTTTCTGAAGATAGGCGACTGCAGTTGTGTTGTCGACGTGAATTTGGACTACTTGGTTTGCAAAGATGGCAGAAGTGCTGGAGACCGAGAAGGACTGCACATAGTTGGAGAACATTGTTGTGATCCTGGTTGTCCGGGTCCCAAGTCCCGAAGGCCGTCTGGCCGTTGATACGAGTCCCCCCAACCTTGAAGTGATGCGTCCATGAACGGGTGAACAGTGAGAAGGGACTCCTGTACAGGGACGGATGGTCTGTGTGAGATGGAGAACATTCATTCGCCAAAGTAGGGTTGCGAACGGGAAAGTTGGGGACAGGTACGCCGTAAGACGAGTGGAAATTGATATGGTCGGACCATTCGTCGATGCAGAAATGGTGAAGGGGACGGACCATCCATCAGCCATAAGGAATGAGCACTGCGAGAGTCTAAAGTTCCAATGAGATAATTGAGAGCCGTTAACGTGTAAAGTGAAGGCCCAGAAAGGCTCGAATTCTGGCTAGAAGGGCGGACAGTCTGTCCAGAGAAAGCACGATAGCGGCTTGAGCGAAGTCGAAATAAACACAGAGGAAGATGAACTTTTGAGAGGGGATCAGCCGTGATTTGGGCTGGTTGACCCCCAAGCCTAGTCGGGACAGGAGTTGCAGTGCGAGTCGTGGTGTCGAAGCAATTGGGACGCGTCCAGATGAGGAAGAAGCCAGTTGTCGAGATAGGCACTTGCCCGAACCTGGTGTTTGTGAAGATTGGCCAGAACTTGTCTTAGCACCAAGGTGGAAAGGGGGGGGGGGGGGAAGGTAGCATGTTGAGACCAAAGAAACTCTTAGACCGTGCCGTCGTAGATAAAGCGGAAGAGGTGCCGGACAGACAGAGGAATGTGAAGGTAAGCATCTGCAAGATCTGTAGAAATCGTCCAATTGAGGTGCATAAGAGAGTAGCGAAGATTTCGATTGTTTCTATCTGAAAGTAGGGAGTGTGTAAGAATTGATTTAATGGCTGAATTTGAAAATAAGTCGGAAGCCTCCTGTCTTCTTGAGAAAGAAATACGCAACTGTAGCATCCAAGCCAGTCCGGATTGGAAGCGGCTCGTATAGCATGCTTTGCTAACGGGTCGAAGACTTCGGAGGAGAGGGAGATCGAGGGGCTCGTTGCCTCGTCCCATGGTGGGGATTGTAGAGGCGGCAGACTGAAAAGTTGGACGGAATCCGTGAGTAATAATGGATAGGACGGTCGGGTCGGTGGTGAGCGCTCCCGACGCTCCCCGACTGGAAGGGGCAAGAGGTAATCGTCAGTGATTAGGCCGGGAACGGTGACGTGGTCCAGGGGAAGCATTGCGGTGTTGACGATCGGGAGTTGTGCTTCGGCAAAAGGAGCGACCCCCCCCCCCTCCGATCGATAGGAAACGTCCATAGGTCTGCCCGTGAGTCGAGACAAGGATTGTTTGGCGGCAGCCTTTCATGCTTTAACTTGTAGCTTCAGGCGAGCGTAGGCCTCCTTGACCTGGAATAATTTGTCAAGGGACCTCAGATCAATCGGCTGGGGCTGGCTGCACTGAAAGGAAGACGTTGCCGTGTCAAGACCAAGACTGGGGACCACAGCGGGGCCCGATGTAGAGGGGTAGTGGGGGGTAGGACACAAGGCGATGTCTCCAGGAGACCGCGGGCACGCCGCAGACAGGGTCGAGAAACCGGGCAAGGGTGGATCAACTTGCGAAGATACGGCAGGGGGTGGCGAGGTGGCCAACCTGGCCAGAGGCTCGCGAGGCGCACCCTTCGTAAGAGGTATCAGCGGGCGCCTGTGAAAAGCTGAAGAAATGAGCAGTACACAGCACGTCCGACACGGTCGAGACAAAGAAGAAAAGATGAAGCATCGATCACAGACAAGGTTTATATAGACGGAGGCTGCGCAGTCGGTAGCGACGCGAGGACGGCTCCAGAACTCTATAATCTCTAGAACAATGAGCATTGGAAGGATAATGGATATTTTCATGGCGTGTAGAAAAGTATTGTGTATGACTGCACTACGTGGAAGAAGTAAAGTAGTAGGGTTGATAACGCAACTTGTAATACTAAGGCCATTAAAAAAAGAAAAGTTGGTTCTCTGGCCCTCCCGCACCGATTTTTGGACGGGAAATAAAAATAAATGACGCGGCAAAAGTAGAAGTTACAGATCAAAAAGGGTCCTTAGTAAGAAGTGAAAATATAAAATTACCATTCTTGTCGTTAAATAATTGTATGGACATGTGGTAGGCAGAATTACAAGGCAGTGTTTTTTAGTTTACCTAAAGAAACAAATTATTCCCCAAAATGAATGTAAAAATAGGGCCGAAAAATAAAAAAATAAAATTCCGCCCGCCCGGATTTCAGAAGAAAAATGCCCGAGAACCAACTTTCTTTTTTTTTTTAAATGGCCTAAGTAGGTGGTGGTAGCCAAAGCAGACCATCGCTCCTATCCTTCAAACATACGACAGATAAACCAACCCGTAAATGGACGTAAAGTGAGAAGTAATTCTTCTTCAGAATGGGATACACGTTTTACGGAAATCGTAGCTCCAACAAAGGGAATGGCGATCTACTGGCCCGTTTAAACACCGACACGAAGTGCACACGTTAACATATGATAGAACAAAAACACGGCGCAGGAGGAGATGTCAGTCTCCCTCTGTCCCCAGAAACGAAAGTTGGGATTAACGGGCTGGCGGAAGTGGTGGGCTGTGTAGCACCGTGCTGGTGGGCCTTTTTAATTTTGAGATTCTTTTGAAGATAGCTTTCAACACAAATTGTAAATATTTTAGGAAACAAGTAAAATGCCAGCTTACTAGATGGGGGCACCAGAGGCTTTATGAGGGGGCCAGAGGGACCTCGGGCAAAGCAACCAAGCAGTTTCGTTGCCAAACCAAGAGAATGCTGGTTCGAATCGCACCACTTACCTACCATAAATCATATATTAAAACACCCAGGCCTTACAGTTAAAACAAAAATCGGGAATGTGTGTTAAATAAAGCAGAACCCATTTTTTAACCTTACTTCTGAACATCTACCACAGAAAATTTGGCGACGATGTCGGAAAGGCCAATTTGTACAGTCTTTTATTGGTGTGAAGAAGGGCGGTGCATGGGGCAGGAGACACGCCTTCCTGCAGGTGCAAGTAGAGGAAGAGTCAACTATTATGTCAGGGAGGGCCCAGTGAGTATGCGTTGTAAATAGTGTGGGCATTGTTTTCCACTTTTTTTTTAATTCACAGCACTGAAGCTTTTAGTTAATTTGCAGTCGAAATACGATTTGGGGTATCAACTACACTATTTCACGATTCTGACCTTAAAACATTTTAGGGAGTGGGCATTAGCTTCGCCAGGGCATTTAATACAAGATCTACAATGTTAATGCGCGACTCCAAAGGGTTGAAATGCTGTATTGAGCCCAAGATCGAGCCAAGACCTGCATAATACAAACAACTTGGTCCAATTATCCGAGCTGAGCCACAGCGTTCCCGATTTGCTTCGTTTGGGCCAAAAAACATTTAACCCTTGGATTATTCGGTAACATGTACCCTTACTGATGCCAACTAGGATAATATTTTAACACTTGATTTTTACTAGGCTTAAACTTGCAGCAATCACTAGGCCTACGCTTTATCTTTACCGCAGGCTTTGTACCTGGCTTTATGATTTGATAGGTTGTGGAGCGGTTCAGCACGAAAACTGCTCAGTACAACAGCCATATCGCTTATCTCCTAGAATCAATAACGCTGCCGAATGTCACTTCTCCAAAATTGCCCATTGTGTAGCAAAGAATTATAGATGTCAAATTTGGTGGAAAATAAGTGCAACTGTATTTTATTTTAATTAACAATATATACAACAAGGTTATATACACAACTACAACAGTTTCGTCGTTATCAAAATGACAACACAGAAAGCAAGTTAGCACCCAATCTGATCAAGAATAATTATTGCAATTTTTTGTTATTTAGTTTACAAATTATACAATATTTATACTTCAGAATGCTGTTGCAGAATAAATAATCAACACAATTATTTGACAATTAGAACACGAGGCATTTTTACTGTGATAAAAAATTACTATCCTTTCTTTAATATTTTGTCTGCAAAGTTTTTATTAAGAATTGCATATTAAAATTATAAATTATTAATGCAGCTGAAAGGTTTAGTATCAAAAATATTGAAAAAAAATTAAATGGGATTAAAAATTGTGATGCGGAACAGAAATTTGTCACATTGGTAGTACAGCATTTATTTAGAGTAATGTAAGCTAATTAAATTCACGCCGTCAACATGTAAAAACCACTACTCATAATGACTAATTCAAAGCATATGCACACCATATAAAACAGCTTTCCACTAGACATGATGGGCCGGAAACTAGTGCAGCTCAGACACATCTTTTTGTGATTTCACATAAATCTTAATTGATTTCTGCCGAGTGTGTGTATTCTTCTAGCAAAAATAATCCTAGGTAGTCCCGCTTTACAAATTACACAAGTGCCACAAAACTGCTCTACGTGACTAACGCTTCGCAATACGCAAGCACAAACACTGTGCGTACAAAAACTGGTATACAAGTAGCTACATTTTATGTAGTCATTTCTGTTTAAGTACTGAACTTTGTCTCTGGGTGGAATTATTCTGAAAACATTAAGCTGACAAGGACGGAATTGCTACGCAATAAAATTAAGTTTTCCACAACATGATCCACTGGCACGTGGGATGGGATGTGGAAAATATTCGGCCTGTACATAATTTTGTCAGTCGTTTGGCTTGGTGAACAAGATTGGCTTGGTTTTGGTTACAACTGTTCTAAAGCTGTACAAAAAATATTTTAAACTGTTTTGGACGTCAAAGTTGGTCTATCTTGACTCTCGCAGGATTGTTATGCAGCTGAGGTAGCAGTTCTGCAATACTGGTGTAGCATCGTCCGTTGGGAAAACACGACAAAAACTAATCAACGCTTTTATGTTCAAACACTTCACAAATGCAGTGTTTTTGTTCAAGGAATTGATACTTGTAAAGTCACTCACGCTCGTCTTCTTCCAGCCTTATTCAACTAGTCAGTTCTTGATTACCATTTACCAACTTCATCATCACAACTGCTGTTGTCTGCTTTCAAGTTTAAATTTGAAAACACCGTTTCGGCCTTTGATATCTGGAAGGCTGTCGTGTTTTCCAGTGGTGAGAACTGCATGGTGCTTGGCGTGCACCGGGAGTGTGATACGTGGGAACGAAGGAAGCTGAAAATCCATGAGGGGAATACCACATTTTTTGCAGTGGATGGATAGAGAGTGATTCCCAACTTGAGTTGCGTTTAAGAAGAGTGGTTGTCTCATTCCACACAATATTGTGTTCTGTTTCAGTGTGATTGAATGCGATGCCATTTTCTTGCACTTCACTCTTTCTGTCAGTCATGACCGTCTGAGAGCAATGGCTGACACCAAGAATAAAGTGCAAGAGTAGGGCATTGCATTCCATCACACTGAAACAATTAGCCACAATATTGGGCAAAATAAGACCACCACTCTTCTTATATACAACTAAAGTTGGGACCCTCAATTTCAAGCCCTGGAATCACTCTCTATCCAGCACTTCGAAAAATTTGGCATCTTCAGCCCTCTTCGTTCTCACGTATCACACACCTGGTGCACGACAAGCTCACAATGCAGTTCTCAAACCGCTGGAAAACATGACAGCCTTCCAAATACCGGAGGCCGAAAACGGTGTTTTCAAATTTGAATCCGAAAGCAAAGGACTGCATTGCGACGATGATGTAGGTAATCAAGAACTAGCAGCTTAAGTAAAACCGGAGAAGACGAATGAAAGTGACATGACAAGTATCCGTTCGCAGAAAATTTTTTAAACTCAGTGTTTGTGAAGTGTTTGAACATACAGCAATAATTAAAAGGTTTCCATCATAATTCATTAAGAGCTGTGAAATAAAACGCTTCTTTTAAATGACTTTCAAACAATAGCCGATTTCATCACTGGCCATGCAAATTCAATTATCCTAACAAACCTCGTCTCCTATAGTACTGATAAGTGAGGTTTTACTGTAAAAAAATTAAACTTGCCAACTATTCCATACATTTTAATACATCCCTAACAATATTCTATACAAGAGTGGTTAAAAAAAAAGATCAGAACCTAACAATATGAAAAGTTTAAATTGAAATTCCTTCTTGTCCTAAAACTGCCATGCACAGTTGTCAATCCACGCACGTTGCCGTCGTAGTGACATGGGATTCAGCATAGTAATAAGTCACTTCCGCTACGCTTCTTCATGAGATTCAGCGTTGCGTGTGCGACACGAAAACATAATGAAACATGACAGCATGAAACGGCTAAATTGTGCCATCACAAGCCAGAAACGATTACGGTATGTCGAAAGTATCACGAAAGTAGATCCAATTTCTAAGCATACCAAACCTGTAAATATGAGCAGGATGACCGAAAAACACTTCCCAATATTCGACAAAATTATTTTATTGGAATTGTAGTAAAGGATTGAATAACATTAAGAAAATAAACCTTTGTGATGCTACTTGATGTTCGAGCAATATTGACAGGAATCTCGTTTATAATGCATGTCCCTTTAAAAAAAATACAAACTGGAACAACTTTTCTGGATCTAAAATCCAATTTTGATTAAGAAAAAGTGGCTCATGTTTTTCAAAATTTTAAAAGCCAAAATGCAGAGAATTTATTTAAGATGCAGTAGTGCCTGAGAAGTATTTATTTTTATTTGTATAGCCTTACTTGAATAACAAATTAACAAAACTTGGTCCTGATATGAATTATTTTAAGGCTGTGCATATACCAATACTGGTACCGAGACCGGCTGCAGGTACCACTGGTCCCGGTGTCGGATCGGCATCGGGTTAACAAGCACCAAAAAATATCGGAATCTGCTTGTTTTTTCCAGAATCGGCATTTTCGTACATTAATAATATGGCATATTGCTTCCAACGCTACTGAAAATTAGCCTGCAAATAAGTCAGTAAAGGATTAGGCCTGTTAGTATAAAATGTTTACAGTCAACACAAAAATGTGTATGTGACCTCGTTGAGCAATTAAGTGTTTAGCGAACCATTCCTTTGTAAAAGTGTTAACGTTTGTTTGTTACACCATCAAATTATTAACGTATCAACACGTTCTGTATTGTTTAATAAGTTATCATTTAACATCCTCATGGTATCGGCATAGTATCTGCACATGAAAAAATATACCTGTACCGGAATCGGGCACTGGTATCGAACCGGTATTGGGGAAAGTGGCACCAGCACATCCTTAATTTTTTTTCCCTATCCAACTTATATTTTTGAAAAAATTCTACTAATCCAGTTATTACTATAATTCTGTGGTTAATAATTATACCTACAAGTATAGAAAAGAAGAAAAAAATGAGGCAAATGTGTGACCAGTTTTATGGACACAAAATCCATTTCAGATTCCACACAACACAAGCGGATCCTTTCTTGGAAATTTGTGAAAAAGAACTTAAAATAAATTCCCAACTTTCATTCGGTGTAACTTTTTACATTTTTTTTTTAATTTCGAAAAACGCGACCCACTTTTTGAAAGTAGAGTTGGATTTAGCATCCATAAAAGTTGTCCTCATTTGCATTTTTTTTTTAAAGGGACACACCTTCTAAACGAGATTCCTATCACTATTTCTCGAACATCAAGTAGCGTCACAAAGGTTTATTTACCAACAGTTATTCAATCCCTTGTTAGGCCATGAAAAAAAAATGATTGGTTTACGGGAGAGGTGGCAAATTGAAGCACCAGGCAACCAGGCATTTTATTTTAATTTTTATTTTATTTAACTGACCCCGTTTCTTCAACAAGTTAAGCTTAAACTGACAACATGTGAAGAAAGCCTAAAAAATTATATAATATATGGCAAAAATATATAATATACCTCTTACAAGTTATTTGCATCTAGTATTTAGTGTTTTTTCGAAGTTTTTGGCACATAACTTTTTAATAGTGGTTTGAGCTAGAGGTTTGAAATTAGCACCATTGAAAAGCTTGTTTCGAGCCGGTTAAAATGGTATATTGAAATGTCAAAAACGGTCAAAATTTGATGGAAATATGATTTTTAGCGGATGGACCAAAATTCAAATAAAGAATTTTGACCCGCGATAATTTAAGGCACCCGCATGTGCCTGTAAACCAAACAATTAACTTTGCATGGCCTTAGTAAATTGTGACCTTGAATTGACCGTAAGGACCTGTTGGGCAATTTTGTGCTTGACATAAAAAGTACCCTCATTTCGCCCAAACACTGTCGTAATAATGACTATAAATAAAGACAAGACAAAAAAAAAAGCAATTGATAAACTGCTTCAATATGTAAACTTCTTTTTGCCTCACAATAACAGTATCGTGAAAGGCTGAACGAAGAACCACATTTAGGCACACAGTGATACGTAAAATCATGACAAGTAGCACTTTTACACTTTATATCTAGAAGGAACAACCATTTTTTGGTAATGTAATACTAATAAGGCTGGGCCGATGCCACTTTTTACCGATCCCATCCGATACTGATTTCTAAGAGAAAAATCTGCCGATACCGATCATTGATACAATCCCTAATGAAGAAAAGAAATTTGAAATCATTGCATCAATAAGGCATAGGCCTAAATAAATATAATTATTTTTTAAAAATATTGGTTTAAAATAATACTGCATACGCTAAAATCATTTATAAACACAAAACTCCAGTAAAATGTTAACATTTTGCCTTGCAACTCCTAAACAGTAAGAGAATGCTGCTTGTAGTTTGGACCATTGGAAAACTGGCAAAAAAACTTCAAATGGTGTATTCAAACGTCAAATTCGGTCGACGAGAAGTGAAAATATCATCGATTTGGTTTATTACCGATTTATATCTGCAGATCCCGATTTCTACCGATATGGCAAATATCGGTAGAGATCTGTAATCGGTATCGGCCAAGCCTTAAATACTAAGTAATATGTATTACATGATTAAAAAAAAAAGCTTCTGTCATACACGGAGGCAGTGCATAATTTAACACTTTAGTGGGTTTCAAACTGGCTTTTTATTCTGTGCACGTGTTACCGTATTAGTAATCCATCGTTGGACCTAAACATGTGTGTTGTATTTTACTTCACGTACAACAAAAAAAATAACCAGGGGTCAAATTGTTCAGTGCATAGAACCGTACTTTACTACCAAGACTGATGGTAATGCCACGCAATGTTAAACATTTGGTCTATAGGCGTGTGCGGGTGCCTTAAACTATAATGGGTTGGTTTTTTTTTCTCCCAAATTCAGTGTACAGTAATCACTAGGTCACAGTATAAACGAGTACTTCTCCATGCGTTGTCGTAACAAGTTTAGCTTTTTCCCAGAAATTGTGAAAACCAGGACCCAATTTAAAAAAAATTAAAATGAATTAGGATCTCATTTTGGCTTAAAAGAATTTCATCTCGTACGTTTTTATGGGCCATTGTGAATTTTAAAACTTCGAAATACAAACAAGTTCCAGACAGTGTGGTGTTGCAGTGCGACTGCTTAAATTGTTTAGTTTACTATATAAAACATTTAAAAGCAAAAAAAAAAAAAAAAAATTAATTTCAATTCTGTTGCAACACGAGGATAGTGAAAAGAACTGTGGTAGATTTGTCAGTAAACCAATTTCTTTTGGCACACATTTTTATTACGTTTCACGCACAGAAAATGCAGTAGCAGTTACTGCATACATTTCACTTTAAATTTAGCTTAAAATTTTTAGTTTTAAACATAATTAAAACACACACTTTTGTTGGGCCCGGTTTCTTTAATTACCTAGCCCTTTCCTTATTTTAAGGCTTCCCAGAGATTCCATTTACAAACTTATCTTGCGGTATTCAACCAATATAAAAAATAAAATGTTACGTATATACAGTTAAAACAATAACAACAAACTACCTAACTAAAATGTATGTACCGTTAAGTACGTTACTGTAACATGGGTGAAGCAAAAAATTGTTGTGGTCGCTTGAAAGATCTTGTCTTGATACTAGTACTGGAATCTCTGTAACAGGGAAAAAGAAGCAATTACAGACCAGCCTACTTGAAATGCTTTTTGGCCAATAATAAAGGTTACCTTGGCTACCGATGACATATATATACGTCGTGGTAAACTCCTGCCACAGCCCAATGACATATATATGTGTTCAATTATTAAAGGTTTAACTTACTCAACTGGTTTTGCACGTCGGCGAATTTTCGATCCTTTCCGCGGATCTTCTTCAGGCCAAATTAAAGTTATGTACACTATTTACACATATTCATGACGAATTTCCGGAGCACTACATCCCGTCCTTCTTTGCTCGTGGTGGTTGGTGGTGTCCGTTCTGCGAGTTTGAATTTAATTGTTTTATGGCCCCTGTTGGGATTGGGTCGGCTTGGGTTTGCTTCAGTGCTGGGATGGGTTTTCGTTGTAGGTGGTGGGGAACGAGTACATTTACGTTTCTGAAGGCCCCTTTGGTGAGATTGCAGGGGGTTGGTTTTTGGAGATCTATGGCGATAGATTCTAGGGCTAGTCTGGGGTAGAGCTTCTTCTCTTTAAAAAGGATTTCAGTGTTCTGGAAGTCGGGAAGATGGCCTGTGTCGACGAAATGTACTGCTAGCCCATCATTTAGGTCGAATTGTTGAACAGCTGATTTGTGCTCTGCATTTCAGGTTTTGATCATGCGTTTGGTGAGGCCTACGTAGGTTGTGGGGCACTGTAGGCATGAAATGCGGTACACAACATTGGTTTGAAGGGTGGGGTGGATGGGTGGTGGTCTTGGTCGAAGTAGTGTTTTGAGTTGGGGGGTGTGGAGAACCTTGTGCGGATGTTGGCTTCTTCAAGGATGCGACGGATGGGTTCGGAGATAGATTGCAGGTAAGGGATGGTGACTGTTTTAACTGGTAGTTTAGTATTTTCTTTTTCTTTCGAGTTTGCTCTAGAGGCGGGTGGGAAATGTACTGGGTAGTGGTTGAGCCGGAATTTTTCCCTTACTTGGGAGGTTGCTGAGTGGAGGGTGGTAGGGTCCTTGGATCGGGTGTTGGCGCGTTTCATTTCGTTGTTGTATAACGCCTTTTTGATGGACATGGGATGGTGGGAGGAGAAATCGATGGTGCGGTTAGTTTGGGTTGGTTTCGTGAAGGGTTGAAAACTGATGTTGTCGTCGTTTCGTTCAAGTAGTAGGTCGAGAAAAGAAGTTGATGATGTTCGTTTTCGAGTTCTACGGTGAATTGGATGTTGGGGTGAATGCTATTGAGGGCTTTTAGCACTTTCGGGACGGCATCTGCTTTAATGATGGTTAAGATATCGTCGACAAATCTGAACCAGTCATGGATGACTTCACTGAAGGCTGCGATGGTCATTTTATCATACTTTTGGAGCATGATTTCTGCGAGAATGCCGGAGATGCAGTATCCCATGGGGCCTCCTTCAATTTGCTGATAAAATGCTTCATTGTGTTTTATGTAAGTAGTTTGGAGCAGCAGTTTGAGCAGTTTAAGAATTTGAACCGAGTTTAGTTTGGTATCTCCTGGATCAATTTCGGTAGCCTCAATGAGTTGGAAAACGTGGTCGCATGTGGTTTCTCTGGGTAGGATAGGGAAAAGGTTGACAACATCGAAAGATGCTAAAACGTATCCTTCGGGGATTACCACGTCTTTTAAATTGTAAATAAGTTCTTCTGTACCTTCAATGGTATACTTGCCCGTGATCAGGAGTTTTAGGAGCTGGCTGAGGAAAATGTCAAGTTTTTGGCCTGGGCCATTTAAAGCAGATGCCATCCCGAAAGTGCTAAAAGCCCTCAATAGCATTCACCCCAACATCCAATTCACCGTAGAACTCGAAAACGAACATCATCAACTTCCATTTCTCGACCTACTACTTGAACGAAACGACGACATCAGTTTTAAACCCTTCACGAAACCAACCCAAACTAACTGCACCATCGATTTCTCCTCCCACCATCCCATGTCCATCAAAAAGGCGTTATAAAACAATGAAATGAAATGCGCCAACACCCGATCCAAGGACCCTACCACCCTGCACTCAGCAACCTCCCAAGTAAGAGAAAAATTCCGGCTCAACCACTACCCAGTACATTTCCCACCCGCCTCTAGAGCAAACTCGAAAGAAAAAGAAAATACTAAACTACCAGTTAAAACAGTCACCATCCCTTACCTGCAATCTATCTCCGAACCCACCCGTCGCATCCTTGAAGAAGCCAACATCCGCACAAGGTTCTCCACACCCCCCAACATCAAAACACTACTTCGACCAAGACCACCACCCATCCACCCCACCCTTCAAACCAATGTTGTGTACCGCATTCCATGCCTACAGTGCCCCACCACCTACGTAGGCCACACCAAACGCATGATCAAAACCCGAAATGCAGAGCACAAATCAGCTGTTCAACAATTCGACCTAAATGATGGGCTAGCAGTACATTTCGTCGACACAGGCCATCTTCCCGACTTCCAGAACACTGAAATCCTTTTTAAAAAGAAGAAGCTCTACCCCAGACTAGCCCTAGAATCCATCGCCATAGATCTCCAAAAACCAACCCCCTGCAATCTCACCAAAGGGGCCTTCAGAAACGTAAATGCACTCGTTCCCCACCACCTACAACGAAAACCCATCCCAGCACTGAAGCAAACCCAAGCCAACCCAATCCCAACAGGGGCCATAAAACAATTAAATTCAAACTCGCAGAACGGCCACCACCAACCACCACGAGCAAAGAAGGACGGGATGTAGTGCTCCGGAAATTCGTCATGAATATGTGTAAATAGTGTATATAACTTTAATTTGGCCTGAAGAAGATCTGCGGAAAGGATCGAAAATTCGCCGACGTGCAAAACCAGTTGAGTGAGTTAAACTTTTAATACTTGAACATTATGCTTACGACACCTCAACGTAAAATGCCCATTTTCAATTCAATATATATGTGTCGTGTAAAAAATTTAAACAACAACACTTTAAGGTGATAAAATCCAACAAGAGAGGTCAAAAACTTACAATCCTCACCATTCGATGGCATCATCTTTCAGTTGCAGCCATCAGTGCGTGACGTATATCCATCTTGGATTTTTGATACGTGTTGGTAAAACTGAGGTATTTGTTATAAAACAACTCATAATAATGAATTTGTCATGCACAGTTCCAATATTAAGTTGATTATCTTGTAAAATAATGTGGATTTAGTTAGAATAAAGACCTATTTTACTGTGATGTATGTATGCGTCATTGGGCTGTGGTAAAATAGCCCAGTGACGTGTGTGTGTGTGTATATATATATATATATATATATATATATATATATATATATATATATTTCGCTTAGGAGCAGACTTAGCTCAGGAGCAGAATTACTGATGTGAGCAGACTTGATGAGGCTTTGTTAGGGAGGATTAAACAAACGAAGCTTCGACAATCAGCAAAAGGCCGAGCGAGCTCATTCTTGCCACGGTAGCAAAGAAAAAGGGCGAGGGGCCGACAATGAGAATGGATATACGCTCTTAACAATTAGAAACAAACACTATTACTTTAATAACGCTGACTATTACAGCCGAGTTGAATCAGTGGGAATCGGCTAGACCGGTGTATGCGACGCCGGATAACAACTAGTTTAAACATATTTTTGTAATAGTCGTCACTTGTTGATAATGTCTACATTAACCCTTTACTTCACGGACATTTACGAGAACTTTCACCCTCATTTCCTCGTGAAAATTATCAGTTTCTTCACAAATGTGCATCCCAGTTGAAAATTAAGCTGTAACTTTTCAGCTGTTCGCAAGTTTTTATTTTTATTTCTAAACATCCAGGCAGCTTCAATACCATGGCTTAAAAAATGTAATAAACTGCTTAATAATTACGTCTCAGTAATTTGAAGTGCGAGATAACACGAAACGTGTAAAAATGCGTATGTGAGTGAATCCTGTAGAAGCGTAGAAAAGCGTATATGTGAAGGAAAGGGTTAAAAATAATTGCCAAAATGTGTAATCTTATTGTCCAAACCCATTGGGCTGTGGGTAGATTAGAAAAAAGCCCTCGGTAGCCAAGGCGTAAAACACACTTTTTTTTTTTAATTCTTGTAGCTCGACCACTGGAAGTGGTCTCACCAGTGTGTCACCTGGGAACACACTTTTAAAACAAGGTGTAACAGTACATAAAAAAAATGTACTTTCAGAAATTTGCAGGACTCCACACATTCAGCTTTTCTACAGAGTAAGTCACACTCCCTAGGATGTTCCCATGCCTTACACAGTACACTGTTACACGTTTAGCAAGGGTTTGTTGTACACAACAAACCTTACTCAAGGCTTTTTTTTTTGTAAAATACCTAAAAATTTTCATGTTTTTTTTTATTATTTGCTAGCAACATACAACTAATACATCTGCCAATGTCTTAATTTGAACAAAAAAACAATTGGTGAGCAGATCTGGATGCACAAGATTCTCAATATTTTCCTAAGTTGGTTTCGTGATGTTCATCAGTGGCACACCTTGAAGAAAAGAACGTTTAATAGCTAGGGATTTCAGCACTCAAAGGTGTGTCTCTTGCTTAATGCTGGATGTAAGCAAAATCGATGTCTGGTTCCATCCCATGTAATGCTGTGTCTTTCGTAATGTTGGGCAATCCCGTTACGTCTCTCTCCTTGCAAGGTGTCTCCTACGTGTTGTTGTATTACGACTTTCAGCTGGCGTTTGGTTTCACCAGTGTAAAGTGCCTTGCACTTGTTGCACGGTACAAAACAAACAATGCTGTGTTGGGCCTGTACGTGCGGGGAGGGGGGGGGGGAGAAGGGCACAGTATTTGGACTCTGTATCACAGGGTGGCAAAAGGGGTACCTTCTTCGATGTGCTCCTGGTAGATTAACAGTGGTTTAGACGAGATGGAGCACCAACGGAGAGGGAAGGAGACGCAAGAGGATGGAATGAGGGTGAAGGAGCCCTCTTCTGGTCTAGTTTTGGCTCTGATCCTCTTTTTTCAGATTGGGCAGAAACCTGTACACGAGGTGCCTCCACAGGTTAATGCCTAGTCTGAAAAAGATGCTTAAAGCCCAAAATTACACTGGACAAGCCTTTTGTTTTTATGTTGCCTTTTGGTTTGACTGTATTGTCAGACTGCCTGTCAGGGGAATCGAACCCAAGACCTTTGAAACCAAAGGCCGAGGTATACTACTACCGCTGAGCCATACTGACACGGCCTAAAAAGGAAACGTCCATAGGCTGCATTTAACATGCACACATACATATAAACATACACTTTCCAATCGCCGCTGGCGGGATGTTTATTTGCCGTGCCATACACCACGTGAAACGAATGGAACACACAAATCAAGCGCGTGTCAGTATGGCTCAGCGGTAGGACCTCGGCCTTTGGTTAAATAAAGGTCGTGGGATCGATACTGGCCTGCTCAGGCAGTTTGACATGTAAGTCCAAAAGGCAATGTAAATGGGTTTTCATCTGTACTTATTTTTAATATTAACAAGAATTAAAGGCTTTATTAAGCAACTAATTTCCTAATCTGGAAAAAACATGGTTCCCATTATATTTAGGGTGTGCAGGTTCTAAGGCTGTACTGAACCGAACTGAACATGGCCGAACAGAGGGTGTTCGATTCAATGTTCGGCCTTTAAAAAAAATAAAATAATACCGAATCAAACATATTTCCACTTCTACTTGACAAAATTTGACGTTTAATTACACTTTTTGCCAGCTTTCTGAAGTTCCCAAACACAAGTTCATGGCTCTAACCGTTTGGGAGTTATGAAGGAAAACATAAGGGTACAATGGTGCTGAAAGCGAGTTTCCACATCTATGCACTTACAAGTCCGTGTTAACATTCCTACATTTGTTAAGAAACTTGAAGTTAAATATGAATCTTTGTGAAAGGAGTTGTTTTACATTTTATTTTGCAGGGCGAGTGATTTGGTATTTTTGTTCGGTTCGTAAGCGTTTGGTGGTCGGCTCATTTAAGGTTTGTTCAGTGCAGCCTTAGCGGTTACTAAAAAATTGTTCCTGTTTGATTGTTCTTTCACAGCTGGTTGATTTTAGTTTTTATTGCCTATACGAAAATATAACGAAAACCGGTAAACGGCGAAACCAGTGGTTTTGCAAAGACAATTTAAGAAACAAAAAACACACCTGAACCACCAGGAAGAACACAGTCCACAGTTCTACTTGAATTTTCGGAGAAAATACCATTCTCCTTCTTCAAAAAATCACGCACAACAAGGAGGAAAAATAAGTTCTCACATAACCATTCGTAAACAAAATTCGAAAAGCTTTTCGAATTTTTGTTTACGAATGGTTATGCGAGAACTTATTTCCCCTCCGTGTTGTGCGTGATTTTCTGAAGGAGAACAGTATTTTCTCCGAAAATTCAAGTAGAACTGTGTTCTTCCTGGTGGTTCAGGTGTGTTTTTGTTTCTTAAAAAGAAAATATACATTATCTGTTTTAACGTTAACAGTGGGCCCCCCCCCCCCCCCTTTGGAGCTCTTATTCCCTAGCTTGAAAGTTGTCTTCCCTGCTGGGCTCGTAACCTTCCATACTGCGCATGACGGGAACTTGGTTCCTCATATATAAACAGGACGCAGCAGAATACAAGCATCTTTCTTGCTTCCCACATGAACTTTAGTCCATCAGAGGGGAGGCAGGGTGGGTAAAAGTTAATGTATATTTTCATATAGGCAATAAAAACAAAAATCAACCAGGTCCAGGCCCTGGTATTTTAGTCTTTTTATAACCACGAAAATATACATTACCTGGTTTAACATTAGCAGACTTTGTCACATGGTGGCGGGCCAGGTGCAGGAGACCCGCGTTATGAGCCAGCATCCCCAAGGAACGTATCCTGGTGAGACAACCTATAGTGCAGTAACCCATAGCTTCGTGAACCACAGTCCCATGAAGCGGAACCAGTGCGGGGCGGAATGGGATGATAGACACTAACGGCCCTTCACCACGGGGCAAGTAAGAGATTCATGCTAAAAAATGAAACCCTCTCACGTTGGTGCGGGAAGTAAATTCCAACTGGAGCCGAACACAGTCGTGATAGTAGCCGGAAGCAAAATGGCGATCGCCGAGTCGTGTCAGGGTCGAGCAGGAAATTTCCACTTCTGCTGTTGTAGCAATAGGCACAAGCCGCAGTATGTGGAATCGGAACGTCGTCGAAGCATAATTCAGGAGTGAATACACCCAGGAGGATAACACGTATCATTAGAAGAATGACATGGTAGTCAGGCCTAGGCAGCAACTTGGGCCAAAGGCTTGGAACAGGATCACGAGAAGAACCATCTGCACGGCGGGGCGGCACGCCAGGCCGGAACACAGACAAGGCATAGGTGAGAGTCGAATACAGTCGTGAATAGTCAGCGAGGCATCGCGACCTAGCGGCTAGTCAGAAGAGGATGCAGTACCGGTAAGGCAAAAGAAATAATACCATACATTCCTTCGCTTGATGCAAGCAAGTGCTAGATAGTACCAGAAACGCTAGATGCTGCCAGGTTCAGCATACTTTCAATCAGTGATAGTATCACTTTTAGAAGAGAAGCCCTTGTCAACGACATACCAGCGAAGACATGAAAGAATGAATGTGTCCGCAGAAGGTCGCAACAGAAGGGATCAAAGTTCTGGTCCGCGCCGGAGGAGCGTATGTTGGAAAAGCGTCCCAAGCAGCGGTCTGGAACAGGAACGGCAATGGTGATAGCCCAGACTTCAAGGAGCCCGAGCCCGGCGGGGCAGACAGGTTCAGAAGGATATGATAGGTGTGTAAGAAAGGGACTGGACACGCAGCGAAGTAGGACCGCACAATAGATCACAGTTCCGAAACCGTGTGTAGTAGAATTGTCTGCCAGGGAGCAGAGGAAGGTAGGGGAGGGGAGCTGAAAATGGTCCCGACAGGCCGGATGAAACGTCCGAGGAGGAACTGTGGGTCCGCAGAGAAGTCTGCGGGGTCGGAATCATGCAAAGCGGAACTCACTAGGAAGGGAAAAGAAGGAATCTGCGAAACGCAAGGCTGGAGAAGGGTCGTGTTGAGCTGCAGTGAGCGAGTCCCTCGCCGCCATTTCCTGACCATTTTGCGGAACATGATGTGGAGACCGGGAGAAACAAGCATCTGTTACGGAGACATGACGCAGAAGTGGGCACGACCCGTAAGGCCGGAAGACTACTGATTGTGGCGCTGAAGTCTGCGAGCGAAGTCTGTGAAGTCTGTAAAGTTTGATGACATTGCTGAAGCTGTCGTCGCAATACCTAGTCGAGGTTGCAAACTCAATTGCAGAAGACGGTCTCTGATGAGTGACAAACTACCGGCTCGTCGCGGAAGTGAGCGAGCGACGGAGGCGGTATTGGTGCAGGAATGGGTGTTAATAGCATTAAGAGGTTTCAATCCGGAATACTGGATCGAGGGAGCGTCGCAGGGACTGGTTTGGGCCTAGGGTGGATGTGAAGGAATGGAGAATGAACCGTCGGTCCGGGTGCGGCTGTCTGTGTAGTTCGTGTGTTGTTAACGGAACCGACGGCAAACAAGATGGCACATTAGTAGCCGTTCTGTCGCTTAAAAGGGATCGGACGATAGGGAGAAAGGGCCCCTTCACCACGGGGCAAGTAAGAGATTCATGCTAAAAAATGAAACCCTCTCACGCCTGCTTCGTGGCCTCCCCCTGTCCTTCCTGGAACATACAATGAAGCTGAAGCAAAGCCGATCCGTTTCGCAAAGACATGAACTCCTAATATTGTATGGAATCGACGCGTCTATAGCTGGATGTGAACAACAGCTTTTGAAGGAGGGAGGTGGACAGCAGAAGTGGTTCGGAAAGGGGAAGGGGCCAGGTGTCGGATCCCGGACTTTCTTCACGACGGTATTGAAAAGCTCCACTGGGTAACCGGACAAGGCTGGTTAACAAGGAAGGCTACTTCGCTGTCCAGTATTCAGTTGCAAGGAACGCAGGAACAGCCGGGACTAAACAAGGCCGGAATCGTGGCAGAGAAACGGTGAATCATGCAGGAACCAATCAGATGCAGACCGCCTGGCCCGGAACGACGAATGAAGAGCACCGGAGCAACCACCACAGCGGCTGCAGAAAGATGCTTGTATTCTGCTGCGTCTCGTTTATATATGAGGAACCTAGTTCTGGTCATGCGCAGTAAGGAAAGTTGCGAACCCGGCAGGGAAGACAACTTTCAAGCTAGGGAAGAAGAGCACCAACGCAGGGGAGGGGGGGGGGGAAGACTGCTAGTGTTAAACAGGTAATATAGATTTTCGGGGCTATAAAAATTCAGTTTTGTTATGCGTGCAAGTAAAATAAGATTGTTTGGTTTCAACAACCAGTTTGACTAGTGCCCATCCCCTCAAAATGCCCTAAGGTCAAAAATATAAAATAATGAATACCCTCTCCTTAAATTGTCGTTAAGTCCCAGATAGGCTGATAACTTTTGAACGGATGAGAATTGAAACTTGCAAATTTGGGTGCATCGGTTGGGTTGAAAATTCTATCTTTTGGCATAAGAGACATCGCAGTACCCCCCTCCATGGGGGGCCCAGGGAACACAACTTTTCAATCAAAAATGGCGCCCCATCAAAGTTCGAAATAGCACTTTGCGTTGGAAGCATTTACGCCACTAGAAAACGATTCAAACATATTTACAACGTGGCGGATTATTCTAGATGGATAAATTGAAAGACACACGTAAAAGAAGTGTGGCAATATTAAGGTCCCACATTTTTTTTTTTGGGGGGGGGGGGGGGAACAGTAGGGGGCAGGACAAACAAAATTTTGGTTGGGACTAAACTCAAAAATTTCAAATGGGAGGGGGGAATCGAGTTGCACCTCTTAGTAAATATGTTAACAAGCAAATAAAAATAGCGAAAAGAAAATGTCGCTACGTTACTTCCTTCCAAAATGGTGACAATGCAAAGTTTGAAACTGGTGAATAAAGTGATAAGTGAATGTGTGGCCACATCGATAAAATGCATCTCAAAGAGAAAAATGTGTACCTCAGGGAAGCAACATGATGAAACTTCAAGGTAGTTTTCAAAAGTAGGCCATTGATTTACTGAATTGACAGATCACTGCCAAGTCAGCACAATACAATAAAGCTTGATATTTTCGTAGACCCTTTTTACTGTCGTACATCCATTTGCTAGTACATTTTATCGTGCCTCGTGTTTCTTGCACCTTTTTGTACATTTGTTCCAGACCGTTTTTTCTCGCACCATATCGTACATTTTTCTTATGTCCACTAATGTTCATCCATTTTCGCACATCCTTTCATACTGTACATCGTTTTAGTACTTACTCCATCCCACCTTTAGTAATGCCTCGTTCAACGAAGATAAAGTTGAAATGATTTTCTTTTCTGGTGAAGTTCGTCGTGTTCTTAACGGAGCAGTTCGCTTATTTAACGATGCACTGTATCACTGTCAGGAGGTACAAGGTTTACAATTTGAAGATCTTATCTAGTTATGATTTCGTCCATGTCCCTCTCACAATTCCGCTCCAGTTACGGTAAAAATCGCCCTGCCCTTAAGTAAGGGGCTTCAACCTTATTTTATTGTACATGTACCTTTCGGTTTATGCCCCTGGAACAGACTTGGGGGAATCTGTCACGTTCGTACTTTAAATGGGTGCCATTTTTGATTGGAGCAAGGTAGCGACGTTTTCTTTGCACCATTTTCTCAGCCCGCAAAGAGCTTTAATATGACGTGCCACTCGACCCCCTTTCCCATTTGAAATTCTTTAGTGAAGTCACAGTCAATATTTTATTTGCCCTGCCCCCCCTACCCCCAAATGCTGGACCGCAACGTTACGTTTCTTTCAGTTTATCCATCTGGAACATTCCGTCATGTTGCGAACATCTCTTAATCGAATCGTTTTCTAGCTGCATAAATGCTTCCAATGCAAAGTGCTATTTCGAACTTTGATGGGGCGCCATTTTTGATTGGAGCAACGTAGGGACATTTTCTTTGAGCCATTTTTCTCAGCTCGTTAAGGGCTTTAATATGACATGCTACTCGACCTCCCCCCCTTCCCATTTGAAATTACTGAGTTGCGCCCCCTGGGGCCTCATGGAGGGGGTACTGCGATGTCTCTTACACCAAAAGATAGAACCCTCAACCCAACCGATGTCCCCAAAGTTGCAAGTTTCAATTCTCACCTGTTCAAAAGTTATTTGGCCTATCTGGGACTTTTGGAACACCCTGTATATACAATTAACTAAAAACTTCACGTAATTTACGAAATCAACTTTCTGTCCAACATGATTGACGATCAGGACATGCCATACCTACTTCACACGCACAAGTTGAATTTTCTGATGGCAGGTGGCACTGCTGACAGAGCAGCTGTCAGTGACCAATGTTTGTTGTTGCCATAAGACCTTCTCCAAACAAAACTATATAGTGGGCTTTGGTCTGGCTGGCTGACGATGTTATAAGCAGTGGAGGGTGACATGTGCGAAGGTGACATGTGCGATGTCAAAAAGTCATTACAGAGTAAGGCTGCACCGATCTAGTCTACCGATCGCGATATGTTATACCGATGCCTATACTGATTTCATTCAAGACGAGACATCGTGTTCCACTAATATTTTTGGAATCGTGCCAGTCTGAAGACAGGAAACAAAGTTCTCGATGCAGATAATGATTTCGTTCAGGATGCGACTGTGTTGCACTTCAATTTCCAGAACTGTGACAGTCAGCACGCAGGAAACGTGAAGTTCTCTATCATCAACGGTGAAGTGTGGTGTCTGCAAAGGAATCGCTAAGGAATATCGATTCCGATAGCGATACATTGATATCTGCAGATTTACCGATACGGTATCTGCATCGGTAAAGTCTCCTTGCCACTTTTTTTTTGGCATTTTAAAAAATTTCACAAAAATATGAACCAATTACTTATAAACAAGATCGATTGTCATAGTTCACGGATTTGTACAGTTACTATACTAGGAAACTAGCCGACATTTTGATTTACTGCCTCAGATAACTAAGGGCATTAATTTCTGCGAGTTGGAAAAATTTATAGCAAATTTTGCAACATTTTAACTAAAAGAGTTAAAAAAAAGAATATTCTTGAAGTGGCAAGTAAACCAATCACTAACGTCAGCCGAAACCAACCACTTATTTTGCAAAATTTTAGAAATGTCGCAGACCGTCACAAATTACACAAATTGTACAAATTGTCCACAACTTGGCTTTGTTCAAACAGGAAACCAAAACCAAGTATGAGAACATATTTCAGAAAAAAAGTCAGAAAAGACATCAAAGCCCAGGAATTGAACATAAAAGAAGGGTCAATTTTACCAATAATTTTCAGTTGTAAAAGTTGGAATTCAGTCTAAATCATAGATCAATTGCAGCTTGTAGTTGTAAGAAGAACTTTGGCGTGGGCAGTAACACAATCTTTTTGTTTTTTCAACTGATGAAATTTAGACAGATGCTTTCCCATTTATATAAGTGAAAGTCGGGCTACTTGCTTGCCTTCAAATTTACGTGCAAAGAAATTCCACACTCTTCCAGCCCAATATTGAAGATCTGTTTAAATTCCATACGTTTCGAGGCCTGGAAAAAGGCCTTATTAAATTCCAAACTTTTTTAGTTGGTGCATGAACCCTGAATGTAATTACGCAAGCAGGCAAAACTACTTGATTACAGTTAGTCCATGCTCCTCACTTACCCCCTGGCTCGGGCAGGTCTCGAGTGCAGCCCACACAATGGGGATTTTCCTTCTCCAGATAACCACAATTCAATTGATTGAAAGCAAATTCAGATTTCCACAGGAACTCCACTGAGTTATATCAGTCCACGTTCTATGTCGCCGAATCATACTACAAAAATTACCCAAAATTTGTCCATTTGGTGACACAACCAACAATTCTTAAAGTACTTTATGGAACTTATTGCCAATCTAGTGATAACGTTCATGTCTAGTAAATGCTTCTCTGAACATGTACAGTTATGCTTTACTAATTTATGACAATCAAACATATTAATTCATTTGCAATGGACAGTTTAATTTACAAATCAAATAATTTACGCAATTTTTCTCTATAATGCCATGGGGAAAAATACTTTGGCTCTTGGGCATTTTTTACTAGTCGAAAAGTCACTAGGTGGCCACTGACTAGGCTTTTATTTTTAATTTCTGTTTGAAGCTAAGTAACCTAATACCTTTAAATATTGCTTTCTTTATGTTAAGGTTGTGGTAGTTTGAATTAGCTTACCTACAACTTATCATGACACTCGCTGGATAATCTATGTGTGAGAAAGCTCACCGTTCTTAAAATTTCCTCTACCAAACTTTTGTGGGGTCATTTTTTTTTTTATTTAACTCAAAAAAGTCACTAGCCAGGGCCCCCGAGATCCGACAAAATGTTTGTTGGCACCTAAGGCAACCTATTTGTAAAGTACTACTAGTCAAAATTCCATATGACGAGAGATAAGGAACCTGAACACTTTTTTGTTTATAATGCATTTTTTTTAAGGACTGTTGACTGTAATTTGCGTTTTAGCTAGCAAGATTTCCGACTGTAAAGCTTAAACAATTTGCAACGACAGGGTTCGTACTCTTCTGTAAACACAATATTTCAGGACTTTTCTGGATTTTTTTCAGGACTTTTCAATAACTCAAGGACCACGATAAAATAATTAACAAACAAATAAACAATTAAAGGCTTTGACTGTAATGCATTTACAAATTCGACTGCTAACCAAGAGTGAAAAACACTGGTGCCGCAATTGCTACAATTCCGTTTTGATGCAGCAATTTTATGTATACACGATGTATCATTTCTATTAGGGATCGACCGAGTCCGGATATATCCCGATCCGGCGCCGGATAATGCGGTATCTGGCAAGATCCAGATCCAGCCAATATATTTAGCCAGATACCGGTTGCAACACAAAAAAACATGTCGCATGCCTCGATAAAATAAATCGACGTAAAATAACTAAGCGATCTGCGGGTATAAAAAATTGCAGATGTAATAATTACAGTGTAAATTAGTGCACAAAATATACTTGGGATAATCTTATTAGGTTTTCATAACTAAAAAAAAAAAGGTGAAGTTCGATTACATAAATGCGCTTACGAAAATATTCATCTTCCGTTGCAGTACATGGGATACCTTGAAACGATGGTCCTCTGGTTATTCTTCCATTACTGCGTTGTTTACGGCTTCCGAAATCCTTTTTTTAAGTTTTTAATACCGTAGAAGTAGTTTAAAGTTGTTTTATTCCTAATTTATATTCGCTATCGGTGATAGCAATCGCTCAGTTTACGGCCGCCATCGCGCTCCCACTCCCTCCCGGGTGTCCGCCAATAGACGCGCACCTGCTCGCTTCAATGGCTGTGACCTTGACTCGCTTCGCGTAACGTCGCGATCACGTAGTGATCACGTGCTATACACGTGCAAATCGGCGAATCCCAGCTTTCGAACGCGACCAAGGTGGCGGCCGTTTGTTGCGTTGTTGAGTTACGACAGCTTGAACCAAGGTCTAGTTTTAGCAAACAAAAGCCATTTCACGTCAGTTTTGACGACACGGCCAACAAAAACATCAATTAACGTAATTAAAAGATGATACTAAATTAAATGAATCCAAAATAGGCATGCCAAAATAGACGCGTCCAAAATAGTACCTAGTTCAGTCGGAATTACACCTCCGTTGTATGCAATGGCGGTTTTTCTTTGCAAACGGGGCTTTGAATCGAGAGTGCGTCGGGAGTTTTAGAAACGGTTTTGAAGTGACGCTAAATCGTGGTTTGGACGCCAAGGGGTTAAATTCGAAAAGTAAGACGGCTTAATGACGACATCAAAATCTAGCAAGAAATAATAGCATGATAAACCAAAGATGACTTACATGTTGCAAGAGTCGAGACAGTTTTGTTCAACAGTTTTGTTCATAAAATGAAAAAAAAATACAGCTTTTTTTAATGTTGGTTTCGTTCCTTTTTTTTTGGGTTTCGGTCTTTGTTATACTGTACGCAATACAAAACGGAACGAAAGCAATTTAAAGCCGTAAATAAATACCTGTTGTGATTATGATTTTGTTTTAATGCAACCAAAATTCAATAATTTTAATCTAAAATAAATAAGTGGACTACATACTGGTTTCACAAATATTGCAAAATTTTGCTAATTATTTTTCGAAATTAAGCAGTAGGCTAACAATAAGAAATCCTTCAACTAGAAAAATGTTTTCCGACTGATTAACCTAATGAGTGCTTCGTTTGACTGTTTCAAAAAAATTTGCAGAATTTTGCAACATTGCAAAAACAGTTCAGTAGCCTACATGCAATTATACTATTCTGGTACTCATAATAGCGTAAGACTTCTACGTGTATAATGTAAGAAAATAATGTGAAACAAAGCGAAAATTAACACCATAGCTGCAACTTATAAGGGGGGAAAAATAAAAAACGGCTTTATTTCGTTTTTGTGCGAATTACCCGGTATCCGGTACCGGTCCGAATCCGGCACCTAGATCCGGAACGGACCCGGCACTGACATCAAATTATCCGGAACCGACCCAGCTCCGGCAAAACGGTATCCAGTCGATCCCTAATTTCCATTATTTAATTTTTTTCCCCCCAGTTTTGTTTCTCACCACCGCATGATCATACAGCGATTTCCAAAATGGAAAACAGAAACGCCATTTTCTGTTACAGTACGTGAATTTCCAGGTGTATTCCAGGACTTGAAGCATTTTCCATGTTTTTCAAGCACTTTTAAAGGGTATTTTATTTTCATTTTCCAGGACATTTCCAGGTTTTCAAGGACCCGTACGAATCCTGAAGTGATCAACTGCCAACAATAAGTCTAAATTTGGATACCTAACATTCAGTAGAATGGATTCCCAAACAAGCAGCATTTTATGCTTTTCAGCTTGCTGAAACCAACTGCCCGGTTTTGTACTTGTTAATTTACAACACCCATGATTCAAATGAATCGTATCCAAATTTTTTTCATGAATGAACAACAGATTTCCAATGAGGCTTATGACCTTTACCAAAGCCTAACATCTATAACAAATTTTACCGGATGTTCCAATGTAAAGAACAATGTAAAGATACCAACTTTCTTGAAAGTGGCACGGTATTTTAACAAATCACCAACATACATCCACAAACGAAGGAACAACAGAAACCCAATAGTGTCAATGTCGCAAGGCATGCAGAAACACCGCACAATTCCAGGCACATTGGAATACATTTAAAAACTGCTCTACAACTAGTCAAAAGTGACAAAATTCCGACACTCGTTAGCGTGTTCAAAAAAATAACTTGAGAGGTTTAAACAATGCCATCAGGGTTTTTACACTGTGGCTACGACAGGCGGGATGAGAATCTTGGGGTGTTTTTTGGCATGTACTGACAGGGAAATCCCCGGAGTCGACGAGAGCACGGAGCCTCTCGGCATCCATACTGCGAATTTTCGGGGCAAAGTGGCGAACCATGGGAAAAGCAAGACACAGTGAACCAATACGTCCGACTGGTACAAAAACTCGAAAAAACGAAGTGAGGAAAGATGGCTGACGAGGCTTTAATTAAAACTGGATACAAGTGGCAGAATTGCCAACCTCATTGCATTGCTAGATTAAAACTTACAGGGTTTTAAATAATTCGGGTACGAGAAAGCAAATCGAAAAAAGATTTAGCACATATACTGGAGGTTAGTATTTTACAGATCGTAAGAAATACCTCGTGAAATTAAAGAGATTCCAAACCTGTAAAATCTTTTAAATTAAACCTTTTAGGCTTACCCCATTTTTTCAATTCTCAAGTGAGAAAGCCTATGGCAGCAACATGGCTGTCATGAACAAGTTGCATGCCTCACGAAAATTAATTGTAATTAAAAAAAATATGCGGTCTAGGAGTATAAAAATTTGCAGATGTAATAATTATATTGTAAATTATTGACCAGAAATATAATTAGGATCATCGTCCTACGTTTTCATTATTAAAAAAAAGTCCTGAAGTTGGGCTACGTGAACAGCGTTAACGAAAGTTTCAACTTTCAGTACTCAGAATGATAACATCCACATGATATTCTTCTGTCACAACGCATGTTATTACTTCTGAAATCATTACTTTATGTTTTATTAGGCCACTTAAAAAAAGAAAGTTGGTACTCGGGCATTTTTCTCATGAAATCCATGCGGGAGGGCGAAATTTTTTTTTTTTCGGCCCTATTTTACTGTACTTTTTGGGGGTATTAAATTTTATTTTGGTAAAATGAAGAATACTGCTTACCACGTGTCCATAAAATTATTTAACAACAAAAACGATAATTTTAAAATGTAAAATTAGTTTTTACTAACCTAAATACTTACTTCAGTAATTATGCTTAAAATCATCATTTTACGCTATCACTGCTCATTTATCAACTAAAAAACTCCCTTTTTTAGCTTGTATCCAAACTTTCTCTCCTCTCCCGCCAGGGGCGCTGCTACTCCTAACTAGGAGGCCGCCATCTTGTTTGTTCCCCTTATCACATTTTGAACTCTCCTTTCAGTGAATGCGGGGAGGCGGGCGGGTTCTTACTGAAGTAAGTATTTAGGTTAGTAAAAACTAATTTTACATTTTAAAATTATCGTTTCTTACTACCTGCAAATACTTACTTCAGTAATTATGCTGAATTTGTCATTCAGGCGGTGGGGAAAAACCTCACTGAACCCGGGAGAGCTTGCCTACTACTGTTTTAACATGGAATAAATCAACTTACCACTTCTACACAGTTGGTCTCGTCTCCTCTTCCAGTTACTTCACTGGCGTGCTTAGTTGACTGGGTGTCCCTAGTATACACTCGAGGTGACTCCCTCAGTCTGAGTCAGCACTATAGTTCATTCACCAGTGTGTGCCTCCGTCCGGGCGTCCCCAGTCTACACTAAGGGTGACCCCATCCGGTAGTGTTTGATGAAGGTGGTACTGCTATTCCATGAGCACACTGTGATCACCTCATCCCAACGCCCATGATGCGGCTAATGCGCGAAGCTCGTGTGCTCTAACTATAGCGGGGAGATCCCCGTGATCCTGTCCGTTCAAGTATGCTCTTTTAATCACGGCCCAGATCCTAGGCACGCCCTTATCTATAATTTCACCAATGTTTGAGTCCACATCAAAAAACAGTGGAGTTGGCTTGTTATGAAATTGCAGTTCTCCTTCTTATTTTCTGTTTTGGATAGGTAGAACCGCACCGCAT
The DNA here is from genome assembly GCA_023313725.1 of Lithobius niger. NCBI lineage: Eukaryota > Metazoa > Arthropoda > Chilopoda > Lithobiomorpha > Lithobiidae > Lithobius > Lithobius niger. The sequence continues at coordinate 3,669 of JAHWFP010022493.1, read as the reverse complement.
AGCTCTTTTCGTGTTTGTCCACACTCTTTTAGAGCCTTAATTCGAACAGGCTTTGATGTCGTTCCCGCTCTGACATGGGGCGAAAACGTCAAAAATACCTCCGACCAGTCAGACCAGTCCGACCAGTCTGTGGCAAAACTAATATGACCCTCATCCCTGGTGAAGGCTGCCAACTCACTTTGGCGTGCTGCCGAGGCTAAAGCGACTAGGAATACAGTCTCCTGGGATAGAGATAGAATGGACGCATTTCTAGCTGGCTCATATGGGGCGCCCATTAGACTTTGCAGCCCCAACGGCAGATTCCATGTGGGGAACAATTTCGTTTGTCTTGGTCTCCCACTTTCAAAGGCTGTCATCTGTTTGGAAACCACCACATTGGAAAACAGTCTTTGGATCCCCAACGCATGTCAACACGAACGATAGCCCTTGGGGACAACCTTTGACAAAAAGCTCTTCAAAGAAAGCTGTCAGCATTCGTAGGTCCTGGTTGCATGGGTCGCAGTCCGACTTTACACACCACTCTAACCACTTTTTCCATTTTGCATTGTAGTTACGTTGCGAGGACTCCCTCAAACACTTCGTAATCCTGGATCCCTCCCTCACCAAATTCTTCCTTAGAGTTTCCACCCTTGAAGATTCAGCATGGAAGGGTTTTGGTGCAGGGTCCTCCCCCGATGCTGGTGATTGGCAAAGGATTGGATCCGTCTTTTCCAGCTCCATCAACTCTGGGAACCATGGAGGCGCTGGCCAACAGGTGACTACTAGGATGACTTTCCCTTTGGCCACTCTCAACTTGTTGATCATTTTCCACAGAAGGTACGCATTTAGACCTTCCTAGCTGATTGACAGTGTGTCCGTTGCCCAGGCCCTCCATCCGGGAACGGGGACACAAAACATGAGAGCTGATTGTTGTAGTGCAAACAGATCCACCTACGGGGTTCCCCACTGACGAAACAGGGCTTCCAACCCTGCGGTGCGGTCCAACATCCATTCCGTAGACAGCACCTGTGAACCCCGGGACAACTCTTCCGCCCACACGTTGAGACTTCCTGCTATGTGGCGAGGAACCGGCGAGATTTCGTACCGCATGCAGATCTCGAACAGGCTGGAGGTTTCTTCCATAAGAGATTTCGAATGTGCGCCTGCACCTTTCTTCACATACGCAACAGCCGTGGCATGATGCCCATTGCCTGACCCCTCAGCCTTTGCTTCCAGGCAAGGAGGGCTCTCCAAACTGCTCTGAGCTCCAGGACGTTGACGTGCAGGACCTTCTCTTCTTCGCTCCAAATGCCTGATGCAGTTTCCCCGGCAAGGTGAGCGCCCCAGCCTGACAGGGCGGCGTCTGAAAATAGGAGCAACTCCGGAACGGGCTCGTGAATGGGCACTCCAACTTGAAGGTTTCCCTTCGCCGTCCACCACGACCAGCTCTGCCTCGGGAGGTCCCGTAGCGGAATGATGTCCACCCATCTGTTCCGCGGCTGCCCCGCTGTCTTCTGAACCAGTGGCCGCCAGTGGCCTAAGGGTACAAGTCTGGCATTGGAGTCCAAGAGTCCAATGAGCGATGCCAACTCCCTCGCCGTTACCTTGGTCCTTCTGACGAATGTCTTCACCGACGTTCTCGTCTTAACGAACCTCTCCAGTGTTGGTTTTACCACCATTTTTACAGTGTTGAACATTGCACCCAGGAACACAAAACAAGTGCTTGGAACTGGTCTGGACTTCTTGAGGTTTATACCAAGACCCAAATGTGAAAACCAGGAGCTGCACATTTCCCACTGCTGGGTCAAAAGAAAACCGTCCTTGTTTCGAACCAGCCAATCTTCCAAATAGGCGTGAGCTTTGATGTGATGTAGGTGCGGTATGCAAGCACAGGTTTCCGCATCCGGGTAAACCCGTATGGAGCCGTCGCTAAGCCGAAGGGAAGAGATTTCCATTGGGACGATTTTCCCCCCCGCCATAAGGCGGAACAGATGTCGAGGGGATTGAGGGGAACGTGCAGATACGCATCCTCGAGGTCGATAGAAATGGTATACTCTTTGTGCTGGAGTGAGTCTCGAATTGATTCGATCGATTCCATCTGGAAATGTTCCTTTGCGAGGTGTTGATTGAGTTTCCGAAGATTGAAAGAACTCGCGATCCTCCTTCCGTTCGAAATCGCCCTTGCTGGACTCCAAAAACCTGTACTGCCCCCTTCACAACCAGCAAATTGACTCCCTTGATAAGTTCTGGGATTTCGGAACGTCCTACCAGCCAGTCTCTAGTTACAAGCCTGGTGACGAATAGCGGTGTGTATCCCTCCTCCAGAGCTCGGATGACGAAGGGGTCCGACGCAATCCTCTTCCAATGTCCAAGATGTCTGGCAATCCTCCCCCCCCCACCTGACGGTGAATGGGGGGGGGGGGGGCGCCCTGACCATGGCCAGTCACTGACGTGGAGGTCTTTTACCTCTTCCCCGGAACGATCCTCGGCCAACGCTGGTAACTCTCTGGTCCTTTCCCGCGTGACAAGGAGGGGGATGGTCACAAAAGGGCGAACGATCCTTTGACTTGTCCGCTGGCTTTTTGCTGCTACTCTTTCCCCCATATGGATCATTCCAATGTCCGGATGCTGGGTGTTGGATCTTTGCATACATAGGCTTGCTTCGATAGCTTCCATGGTTCGTGCTGACCAATGTTTGGGCAGGTCGAACCTTTTCTTTGAGTTCTGGGGCCAATACAAGTAACTGTGCATTCATTAAGCAAGTCTCCAGAACCCTGAACTGGTAAAAGTCTCAACTTGCCCACTACATCCGCCGGGAACCCAGTTGCAGATTCGAGGAAAGACATTGTTCATGAGTAGACGGCATTGCCAACTTAACTATCTTTGTGGCATGAAGACGCTCGCTTAAGAAGATGCATACATTCCCTAATTGTTTTATTTTCCATGAGCTCCGGGTTGACCAATGCCATCGCCTTCAAAGCTGGAGCTGATGCCGAGTAATAAGCCCTACTTGAGAGCTTGCTCCCAACATGACCTCGTCCTCTTCAATTGCTGAGTAGGAGTTTAAATGAACGAGGGGTGTCTGGAGAACCGAATCCAACTCGATACTACACAGTTCAGTTACATATTCGGCTTCCTTGTAGGTCCGAAACCCTTCTTATTCGGGGCGCATTTTCCGACCGACTTGAAAAACATATGTGTATGCATCAGTATTTGCAGGTAGTAAGAAACATGTGTGTCTTCTTCGGATCATGCGGTGGCAGAGGCTTAGAACATGACAGGTGTGCAACAGACCCAAGTTTTGAACCATAATCCCCTGCACATGCTGCTAACAATGCCCTGGTTCCAAGGCAAACGGGGGGGGGGGGG
>JAHWFP010022492.1:21748-34992 GCA_023313725.1 Lithobius niger | reverse complement strand
GGTTGAATTTTCCAGAAGATACTTGGTCATTGAGGTTGTTGTCTTTATTGAGTGGCACAGCTAGAGAAGTTGTAACTAGGCTACCTAATGTAGACTTTAATGATTTTAACAAGGTTAAGCAGCAACTCTTACAAAGGTTTCAGCTTACATCTGAGTCTCTTCATACCAAATTTCGAAATGCAAGTAAAACTCATAAGCAATCTTATAGTGATTTTGCATACATGATCCAAACATATTACTCAGAGTGGATTAGAACAGCAAAGTGTGGTACGGATTTCAACAAGTTGGTTCAGCTTATGCTAATTGAACAGTTTTTAGATAAAGTACCAAATGAGTTAAAACTGTGGTTAGTTGATAAAGGGGATTTAGAAAATATAGTGCAGGTTGCTACTTTGGCTGATGAATGGATGGCTAGGCGTCAGAGTGGTACCCAAAATAACCATAGTAGTGAAGGTAATAGTGACCAAAATTCCAAGGGAAATGGAAATGGGCCTTACTATAGGAAATATAACTATTACAAGGGCAATAATGGTAATAGTAGTAACAGTAACACAAATCCAGGGTCAAACAATGGAACAGTGGGCCATGGGCAGGCAAATAATGCTAATAGTGGTAATGGGAATGTGGATAGGAATGGGAATGGACAGCAGAATGCTAAAAATGGAAATGTTTCAAGTAATGGGCAAAGTGCAAATGGGAATGAAGGTCTACATGGTTTTAGAAATACAAATGGTAATTCTAAGCAGTTTGAGGCTAAACGATCGTGCTTTGAGTGTGGTGATTCTTCTCATCTCGTCAAAAATTGCCCAAGTAAACGTAGTATAGCTTCTGTAAATTTATGCATGATCCGTGGTAAACGTACATTTTCTGAATTGGACCATAACATAATTGCAGGTTATGATTTGGAAGGTAAACAGTTAAGAGTTTTGAGAGACACTGGTGCGACACTAAATGTTTTTGCTAGCAAATTGGTAGATCCAGCAAATCTAACGGGGGAATTCATTCAGTTGAGTACAGTATTATTCCCCACTCCAGCAGAATTACCAGTAGCAGTTATGGAGATAGGATCCCCAAGTGGTAAAGTAAAAGTTAGGGCAGCAGTTTCACCCTATTTTCCAGGAAATTTTGACTGTATTTTAACTGACAAAACAATTCATGACATTCAGAACAAGAATGATGAGGAGCAGTCAGAATTGTGTAATGTTATTACTAGGGCACAGGCCAAACAACTTCATGAAGGTAGGCTAAGAGAAGAGGGTAAAATGGAAGGTATAAAACATGATGGGCTTGAAAATGTGGCTAGGGGAACGCAGGAAAGTAGCAGTAGGCTAGCAGATTCTTCTGAAGTTAAGGTTAAAGTAAAATCTGTAGGTAACGATCCAGATTTAACTAAGCCAGGGGCCAAAGCCAAAATAAATGTAGATGGTGCAGCTAAGATTAGCAGTGTGCTATCACCCTTGACTGCAGATTATACCAGTTTAGTTAGGACATCCACAGTGGAGTTAATTGAAGCTCAGAAAAATGATGAGAGCTTAGAAGGGTGTTGGAAGGCAGTTCTGGGGAGTAAAAATCCTTCAACAGAATTTTTTGTAAGGAAGGGAATATTGTACAGACAGTGGGAACAGCGCAATACAGACTGTGTTTTTGAACAGATGGTCATTCCACTTAGGTACAGAAATCAGATAATTGATGTGGCTCATTCAAATGGGTGGTCGGGACACCTAGGTAAAAAGAAAACTTTGGCAAGAATTCAGCAGCACTTTTACTGGCCTGGGATGTGTAAACAAGTTGAACAGGCGGTCAAACAATGTGATACATGTCAGCGCATAGGCAAAACTCGTGTTGTAACTAAAGTGCCATTGGTAAAGGTTCCCATAATAAGTACACCATTCAAACGCTTAATAATTGATGTGGTAGGACCAATGAAACCAACACAGCAAGGGTTCAGGTATATTCTAACAATGTTATGCCCCGCGACAAAATTTCCAGAAGCAGTAGCTTTAAAGGTGGCTAACTCTGAAACAATTGTAGATGAACTTTTAAAAGTTTTTTGTCGAATAGGCTTTCCGGTAACGATCCAGTCGGACCAAGGCAGTATTTTTGTTTCACAACTGACAACTTATTTCCTAGAGAAATGTGGGATTGAGATTGTGCATAGTTCTCCTCATAGGCCTCAGTCAAACGAGTTCACAGGAATTTAAAAGACATTTTAAGGGCTTTGTGTTTGGAAAATCCAAATGATTGGGAGCAGTGTTTGCCAGCAGTATGCTTTGCTATTCGTAGTTCAGTGCATGAAACCACAAATTTCACACCGTCGGAACTAGTGTATGGTAGCAACATTAGGGGACCATTACAGTTACTTAAAGATAGGTGAGAGGATGAAGATGTAAATGTTACAGTAGTTGAACATGTGTATAACTTGCTAAACAGGTTTCAAAACAGTAGGGCATTAGCAGAAGAGGCAACACTTGAAGCTCAAACCAAAGCAAAAAAGTACTATGATAAAGGGGCCCGTGATAGGCAGTATAAGGAGGGAGACGAGGTATTAGTACTTAAAACTGACAGGAAACACAAACTTGAGGTATTCTGGAAAGGACCATTTACAATAGTGAAAAAGCTGGGAGAAGTAAATTACCAAATAGCTTTAAACAAGGCCAAAACTAAATTAGCAATTTATCATGTGAATATGCTAAAGCCTTACTTCCATGCCATTGACACAGTAAATGTCATATTAGCACCTGAAGAATTTGAGGAAACCCCAATCTGGGAAGGGAAAACTCCTGAGTATTTGAGCCCTGAGGAAGTCATTAGCATGGCTAAAAGCTTAGGTACCATGACCCCACAAATGATTGAGGAACTCAAACAAGTATTTAGTCAAGTACCAAGGGTATTTTCTTTAACTCCTGGGAGAACAAACTTAATCGAATTTGATTTAGAGTTAACTGGTGAACCAATTAAACAGGCAACATTGCACCATTACTCACCAAGACAAAAACAACTCATTGAAACAGAGTTAGATAGAATGTTAAAGTTAGGGATTATTCGTGAGAGCAAAAGCACATGCGTCTCTCCTATGCTAATTGTTCAGGAGGTGGATAAAGACCCTAGGCCAGTAGCGGATTATCGACTATTGAAGGATGGTACTAAAACTCAAAAATACCCAATGCCTTTAGTTGAGGAAATGGTTGAGGAAGCTAGTAAAGCTAAATTTATCTCGATTTATGACCTTGTTAGGGGATTTTGGCAAGTCCCAAATTCACCAAGAGCAAGAGAATTGACAGCTATCATAACCCATAAAGGAGTCTATGAGTATTTAGTGATGAATTTTGGTACTAAAAATGCTCCTTTTTTCTTCCAACGATTAATGGAACAGGTTTGCAAAAATGTAAGGGAATTTGCAGGACCATTTCTTGATGATGTTGCCGTGAAATCTCAGGAATGGGGGGAACACCTAAATCACACACTAAAATTCCTTCAGGAAGTTCAGAAGGCAGGACTAACTATAAATCCAAAAAAATGCCAGTTCGGTATGGATCATGCAGTTTACTTAGGTCATGAAGTGGGTGGTGGTGTTAGGTCCCCTACGGACATCAAAGTTTTGGCTGTTAGTCAGTTACATAGGCCTAAAACTAAGAAGGAAATTAGGTCAATACTAGGGTTAGTAGGCTATTACCAACATTACGTACCAAACTTTGCTCAGCTTGCTAGTCCTTTGACAGACAAATTGAAAGCATCCGAACATACAAAGGTAGATTGGGATGATGCGTGTGAACACGCGTTTCAGGCTCTTAGGCCGCTATCACTAAGAAACCGGTATTACATGCACAGGATTATTCTAAGAGATTTTTGATTCAGACAGACGCGAGTGACCGAGGTATGGGAGCGATATTGTGCCAGGAAAACAATGACGGCAATGAGCATCCAGTCTTGTTTCTTTCACGGAAATTTTATCCACGAGAGCTTGCTTACAGCACAATTGAGAAAGAATGTTGCTGTGTGGTGTGGGCGATCCATAAACTCAGACATTACATTGTAGGCTCAAGATTTTTAATTTTAACTGATCACAATCCTCTTGTATGGTTAAGGAATCAAGGTACAAAAAATGGTAGGCTACTCTGTTGGTCGCTAGCACTCCAGGATTATGAATTTGATATTTGTCATAAAGCTGGGAAGAAAAATTCCAATGCTGATACTCTAAGCCGACATTTTGTGTAAGGGGGAAGAGTACAAAAAAAAAAAAAAAGCAAAGCCACTGTATTGCAACTGATGTGTGTGCATCCTAATTTGACTTGTGCTTTCCTGATTTTCCCATTGGACTTGTGCTTACCAGACTTTTTTATCCCAAAAAAGTACTTGAAGTATGGGGGTGTAACGGACATTGGCTCACCCTCGTACCTACCTGTGTGCTGTTGTGCTGTGCTTGACTCTTGTTGGCGCCAAAATCACTTGTGCAACGGCAAGGACTTTCAGGTTTTGCGCCAAAACCACGAGCGGACGTGCAGGAGAACGTGGCCAAGTATTGTTGGCCACGATTGGTGAACACTTTGTAACCATGAACTGGATTGGTTAACGAACTCACGACCTGATTGGTTGTCTGGTGGAGCTCTGGATCCGACCGGAGCATATATAAGTCAAGGGCGTCAAAGCCCGGTGTTCTATTCCCGTTGATTCTTGTGTTGAGAAAGAACGTAATAATGTAACCCAAATCTTGTCATGATTATTCCGCATTAAATAAGGTTAACTACTTCAAGTTTGGCTTCTACATTGAACACACGTTACAGTTGGTAGTAACCAACTAAACCAAGGAAGAAACGGACATCTTTCTTAGTTTGTGGCCGAGCGAATTTTTGAACAGCCAAAACCTTCACTTCTGAAGGGGTGCGAGTTCCATACCCCACTTCGTGACCAAGAAAAGTAGCTTTGCTGCAAGCGACCTTCGATTTTTTAGCATTAACCCGGCCTTCTTGACAGCAAAGAGAAAGTTGAAAACGTTGTCCAAGTGTTGTTGCCACGTTTCGGCACCAACTGCGGTGTCATCTTGAAAAGGAGTGACATACTCCTCCATGCCACGTGTGACATTGTCCATAAGCTTCTGGAAGCAAAATGGAGCATTTTTCATCCCCATATTCATCATTAGGGGAGCAAATTTCCCTATGGGGCTAGTGATAGTGGAGGCCATTGAAGCCTGTGGCGTCAAGCGCACTTGCCAAAATCCACGGTCAAAGATGGAAATGTATTTCCACTTGACTGCACGTTCAATACATTCCTCAATGTTGGGAATTGGGTAATCTTTAGTTACCGTATTGTTGTTCAGCTCTCGGTAGTCAGCTACAGGACGAGGGCTAGCGTCTTCTTTTCGTACAATAATCATGGGGGATTCATGTGGGGAATCTGTTTCCACAATTAAGCCCAGATCTAACATAAGTTTGATCTCTGTAACTATTAAGTCACGTTCGAACTTGGCATGCCTGTAATATTTACACGGCTTGACCTGTGTGTCAATTAACTCTACATCGTGGGTGACAAGGTCGGTACGTCCCGGCAGAGTAGAGAAAACACCATCTACCTGGTCAAAGACTTTAAGTAAGTCGGATTTTTGAGATTCTGACAAATCTCCTGTATTTTTGAAAAGATTCATGGCTTCTTTTGAGTTAAGATGGCCATCACCAGGCTTGCCGGACCAAACATGGTCGTGGTGAGTAAACTCACGTTCGTCATTGTACGAATGGTTGCTTGACCCCTCCCTAGGCAGATAGGGCTTGAGCAGGTTGATGTGATAAACTGTCTCCTTTTTAGAACCAAACGATTTTTTTATCAAGTAATTGGTGTCTGAAAGGCGTTTAACTACATCACAGGGTCCATCCCAATAAATTTCTAACTTATTGGCTCGATCAGGCTTAAGGACTAGAACCTTATCACCTTTGAACTTGTGTTCAACTGCCTTACGGTCATAGTAGGTCTTATTTTTCAACTGGCTCTTCACAATATTTTCTTGTGAGAGTTCCCGTGAGTATTTGAATCTCTGGAGTAAATCCAGGATATACTCAAGGACGGATGGGTGGACGTCGGGTTCAACCCATTGGCTTTTAACAAGCTCGAGAGGGCCTTTCAAATTTCGGCCATACACCATTTCAGCAGGTGTAAATCCAGTACTCTCATGTGGAGCAGTACGGAGTGCAAACATTGCACCGGGGAGGCATCGTTCCCAGTCTCGGGGATGCTCGTGGCATACCGCTCTTAGCATTGCTTTGAGGGTACGGTGAAATCGCTCCACGCTGTTAGACTGTGGATGATTCACACTAGAATTAACACATTTAATTCTACACTTTTCAAGGAATAGAGTGGTGAGTTCACTCACGAAAACGGAACCTAGGTCCGATTGTAATTCGGAGGGGAAGCCTAACCTCGAAAAGATGCCGAGGAGGGCGTCTGCAAAACTTTGACTGTTGGCCTCCCTAAGGGGCACGGCCTCGGGGAAACTTTGTTGCCGGATCGAGGAGAGATAGAATATATTTAAAACCACCTCTACTAGAGGGTCGAATGGGACCTACAATCTCTACAATGAAACGATTAAAGGGTTCCCCATCCATGGGTACAAGCACCATAGGGGCAACAAACTTCTGTCCAGATTTACCATTTTTCTGGCAAGTAAGACAAGTCAAGACAAATTGCTCAATGTCACTAAAACATTTGGGCCAGTAAAAATTTGTGAGCACTCTTTCTTTTGTTTTAGAACGCCCAAGATGGCCAGCCCATGCATTTGCATGCGCAGTGCTTAGAACCAAATTTCTACACTCCTGAGGAAGAACTAGTTGCCTGTTTATTAGCGGCCTTCCCTCAGGGCGAAAAGGTTTGCGAAAAAGCAAATCGTTGTCAACGAAAAACAGCTTGTTTTCGTCTTGCGGGCTTTCTGGCAGCTCAGCATACTTCCAACATAAAGTTAAAGTTGGGCATTCACGCTGGAGTTTTAAAAACTCGGGTTTGTCGATGTTGAGCTGTGTGAACTGCTCAGTTTGAGGACCTAAAATAGCCTCATCTAAAACGTCTTGTTTGGGGTCGACAAAACCTTCCGTCACTGCTCTTGGAGTAACCTCAATCGAGTCGCTATCAGCTTGGTTCTCACGGTAAATAGGGCGTAAGAGAGGGAGCTGATCGGCAGCGCGTGCCTGTGCACGGGTGACTGCATTCACGTAAGTGGGGAGGGAAACAAGTCCTTTCTCCTCTAACATATTTTGAGAGGGCACGCCGAGCAACATACTGAAATGCGGGCCAACGTGGTCGGACACGAGAGCTTCTGTTTGTATAGCTCCGTAGGGGGTCTGAACCTCAATTAAAGTTATAGCGTGTGCGGTAGTCTTAGCAGTTAAAGCATTATGACAATGCATGTACTCGCCAGTAAACTGGTCGGGTTTTACGAGTTCACGAGCGATTACATCGTGGGTGGAACCCGTATCACGTAACACACGGAATTTTTGGCCGTTCACGTACCATTCGTGAATGTGTTTAGACAAAACAACTTCCGGTGGGGCATGACTGATAAAGTTGCAATCAGCGCCGGCTGCCTTTTCGTCAGCCATACGAATACGACAATCTTAGCGTCAATGTCCAATTTTTTTACAATAAAAACAAGTGCCATCGCCTATGAGACGAGGTTGGTCGAACACAGGTTTGAGTAAGTGTTGGTGGCTGAACTTCCACTAGGGGATTCAGTTTTCACCTCGGCGGTACCAGCCGGTTTAGCCGCCTGACTGTGTTTACGGTTAGAGTTACCATGATGTCTGTTAGAAGGTTTAGAACCTTGCGCTGTCGTAGCAGCTGCAGGAGTTGCTTTAACAGGACGGGAAGTAGTTTCGGTTGAAATCTGCTTATTTCGGGTAGTGAATTCATCACACAACTGGGCCGCTTCGGCCAGAGTTCCTAATCTAACTTGATCAGGGATCCATTTCCTGAGATGGGTTGGACACGATTTATAAAATTGTTCCAATAATACGAGGTTGACAAGTTTGTCATAGTCACGGTTAACCTTAGCCAAAGTTACCCAACGAGTGAAAAGAGTTTCTAACTCAAATGCATAATCCTGGAATTGCATTTCTGCGGCTTTTTCGAGAGAACGAAATTGAGTTTGCAAAGACTCTTTAGTCTGTACAAAACTGGCAAGCAGTTTACTTTTGACTACTTCGTAATCCTGCATTTCAGCGTCTGTTAGCTGATCGCAAACTTTAATGAAAACTTCACCGACAAGGGGTTGAAGACCCGTGACCCATTGGTCTCTAGGAATTTTTTGACTAGTTAAGGTTCGTTCAAAAATCTTAAGAAAACTGTTAATATCAGTATTGGGCGTCCACCTATTTACTAACTGAACTATGTCGGCCACTTTACCATGTTTTGCAACTGGATTCGGGGGAGCTGGGGGAACGCCATTAGCTCCACTAGGAGCGGGGTTAAGATTTACGGTAGCAGCATTTAGCTTCACTAATTCGAGCTGCTTGTCCAGTTTAGCTTACTCCATAGCACTGGCACGATCTTTAATTAGGGCATCTTGGTCTCTTAAAGCTAATTCATGAGCACGGCGCTTATCTGCGTCCACAATTTCTAGCGCTCTTAACTTTAATTCTTCTGCTTTTAAAAACAGTTCATTTTCTTTGGCTGCGAGTTCCTTTTTTGCGAAAATTGCAGCTTCTCTCCTTTCAATAGCATTAGCTAGTGCATCGGAAAGTTCATTTAAGTCAAGTTCTCGTAAGATTTGTTGGGATTCGGCTCTAGAATCACTGACTGTAAAGCCTAAGTTCAAACAGGCCTTCTTTAAGTCCTTGTTTGTGATATCACGAATGATTTCTTCTAACGCATCCATTTCGGACATTTTGAGTCTTAACGTTTAACGTGGTTTAAAAATAAAGCTTTTATAAATGAAACAAAAATTAAAAGCAGCCGCTTAAAATTTAACGTTACTTTTGAGCAGAGCGAATTATTCAAAAAACTTCTCTCCCAAATCCAGTAAGATTGCACATAAAAATACACCTTCAAAAATTCCCAGCACTCTGGTATATGAATAGCTAAATGGTATTAATACCCCTAACTACAACACTCGGCTTGGCGGCCTCTAAGCATATCTCATGTACACTTACCCACAAATGGTACAATCGTTGTACGGTCAGTCTGTCCTTCCGTTCCACCGTAGTACGGGAAGTTCGGCACTGATTTTCCGGAGTCGATCGTCACAGGCGGTCAAATCCTCAGGACCTCGGCGTTGCGCGCAAAATCCACTGCAAGGCTGCACGGAGCGTAGTTTCCCTCTCGGGCCTATTCTCCTACAGCATCGGTTGGGGTTGAGACGGCTCTCGGCTTGAGGACGTCTACTGGAAGCAACAGCTGCTGCTTCCTGGTGCCGGCAGTGGTTGAAGTTGCGGCGGGGGTTGTACTATTTTTGACTTTAGTACGACTTTTGCTTCGTGACTTTTTGTGACTTAGTCACCGGCATCTGCTTCGTGGCCATGTATATCGGGACCACAGACGTCTAGTTGGAAGTGGCTTGCATCCTTCTAGGCATGTAGCATGGCAGGGGTAAAAACGCTTGACGGGAACAGCACCTGTTCATCCCACCGCTGCCACCAGTTGTAACGGCGGACGCTACGACGGCTTAGGTGCTTGTAACGCCCCTGGTTTCCCTGGTGTACGTGGAGTTTCAGCTTGAGGTTAATCGGTGTTTATGACGACTTTTTACGTTATTCAACACAGCATGGGCGACTGTCCCAGCATGGGGGATGGAGCGCAGGTCCTAATTAAAGGGACCTAACCTTAAACGGTCGGTATCGCTGCCACCAATGGTGGATTTAACTGTTTTACTAGCTAAAATTAAAGATGGGCTACATATTTATATTTTACACTAAAAGACAATTAATCAATCTAGCAAACGACTGAAGCTTAAAACTCCTGGTTTTATTTTTGCAACAGAGAATGAAAAAAACAACACTTTACATTATAGTTTGCTTCGGAGAAGCTTTTGAATCAAATTAATTAAAAGCAACAAGTTTGAATATACCTTAGTACATCGTAAAATCAGACAAACCACACTTGTGTTTGAATAAAAGTTTAAATTTTCACAATAGAAAAAGTAATATTAGGTGCTCCCGGTGACACCCACAAGACTTAACAGCCGCAACTGATAGAAGCCTGACAGTATGTTTCTACATGATCAACCGTCCACAGTTATGTTTCTAAGTGTTCCAAGTACAAAAAGATCAACCTCCCTTAATTCCCTCGAGAACTGTTCTAAGTAATAAAAAGCCCGGCAATTTTTCACTTAGGCATCATTTTGTTTCAATTTGACTTCTACAAAGATCAAACCGTCAAGTAGTCCTATTCCTCTATTCCTAACCATGCAGTAGTGACTGATATGCTAGTTTTCTCCGAAAAAGTAAAAACAGCCATCCGAAGTACTTCTAGCTTTCCCGAGACCACACCAGATGTCGGTGCAGGACAGTAGGCACCTCAAGGACCTGTGAGCACCGCTACAAAACTGGTGGCAGTGGAGGGATCACAAGGTGCTGTGCCACTCCAAAAAAATCCATTTAAAATAAACTGGAAAAGTTGGTTTTTAGTAAGAGAACCACTCTGACGTTATGGGGAGAGAGAACCTAAGATGCCGCTACAGGCGTCTCCACCATAATTTAACAAGCTAGAGAGTTTAAGTTTACGTTTTTAAACTAAAATTAAGAATATGGGGGTCCTAAACTTAACTTTCAAAAGCTAAACTATAACATACGAACCACTACCATCGTGCCCGGCATGGCATTCTCCAGACATGGCGTCTCCACTCCCGACTGGCGTGACCCTTCTCTAGCTTGAGATCTCTGAGCTGTGCTCTCCCGAGCAGCGCTCGGAGCTGTGCTAACTAGGGATTCTGGGGCTGGGGTTTTATACACATTACCGGAAGTAGGCGCGGACGCCGAGGATAGCTGTGGGGGTCCGATTGGCTGAGGGCCTTGAGAACAATGGAAAGTGGGAGGAGAAGTCGGATGAACAAAGGAACTGGGTGCAGAGCCGTTTGAAGGAGTAGGGGCATGTAAAGACGGAAAAGATAGGCCTGTTTTGAGTTTCACTCAATTGAACTTTGGGAAATAGGCCTTTACTTTGTATTATTGGTTATGGAATGAATATTTACATGGTTGCAACGTGAATAGGCTCTTGTTAAAGCTTAATACTTGGCTTTGGGTAATGCAGAAAGCATTACTATTAAATTTACAAGCTTTAACTGTAAACTGCAGTGTTATACACCACAACTAGTTTTCGCGGGGAAGGGGGGCAAAAAGGGGGATTCGAAGTTTTTGCACAGTTTAACTTTCGGATTGGGTTTGAACAGATCTTTTTTAAACATCTTTTGGTTTTTAATAGTAGAACAAGCTATCTGTAGCATTTGGTAGGTCTCAGTCAGGCCAGAGGAGAACTAAAATAAACATATATACACTGAAAATTCGTGTCCGATAGAATGCCAGGTCGTAGTTCGTTTGGACACATGGTAGCGTTTCTGGGGGTAAAATATTATTATAAAAGTATAAATGCGGTTAAATAAACTAGCTTAGTTGGATGCTATAATGCATTAAGTTATTGGGAACGTTTAACGTTTAAAATTTTGAAGTTAAAATTGATCGTTGTAGAAATTTTTCATAAGGATTGTGGCCTACAAACACAATAAAAAATATCACACTACAAAATGGTTGTCTGTATAAATCCTCGAGGTTCAGTACCTTCGCAGAGGAAGCTCCTCCTAAAATGCACTAATCTAGTGTGTTCGGGCTTTTTGCCCTAAAAGGAAAAGGATAAAATAAAAGTACATAAATACAGAGTTCAATAATGGCGGCCATGTTGATGGCTTGGAGGTGATCTTCAAACGTGGTTTAAAGGTTCTTCCTGGTGGAAAGTCCGAATTTGAGCTTCCCCAAGTGTCTTGTATTTGGATGGACTATGGATGTTGAAAATTTGGGCCGATTTGGTCCACTATTGAAGAAACGGCGAAATGTGCCTCGGCGAGGCATTTGGGCGCTCAAGAAAAAAAAAAATTTCAAATTTTTGAAAAACAGACGTTTTTCGGTGGCGCTCGTTTACAATGTCCACCCTTCCCTCCTCCCTTGCTGCTAGGCAGCTGGTATAAAACAGACTTGCGAGGCTGCATCCACAGCATAGCTCAATTTCCAAGTCGGACGTTACTATGGTGGTCGGAGCAGAGATGTCCCCAGTCTGAGTGTTGCCATGCCGGGCAAGGTAGTAGTTTAGATAACTAGTTTTAGCTTTAATTTAATTTTTAGGAACTTTTTTTCAAAATTTTAACGTAAAGATTTAAACTTAACTTTTGATTTTGGATTCGCGATTATGGGTAGTTAAAACCATCGGCATTTTCTGGTCTCCCCTCCCATAACTTAAGGGTTTAAGGTCCCCTTTCTAAAAACCGGCTTTCTTTCTGTTTGTCTTACAAAATGTAAACAAACCTTTTTGAGATCACCAAGGTCCTGTAGCATAATTACAGAAGCACAGACTTCGATGGTAGGGCCCTGATTATTGCTAGCTTGACTCAATGTGAATAAGTAGATTTGATCTTGTGCAAGATGCCTTGAAACATAATCTTAGACTAAGACTGAAATTGTGAGGTAATTTTTCTAACTTAAGAGGTGTTTAGGTAACACCAAAAAACATTTTCTATTCGAAATTGTAAGTGTGGATTTTATTTTGAAATTCGTTGCCTATAATTTTTTTATGTAAAAATTAATTGTGTGCTTTCACTAAAAGCTATTTTGTAAAGACTAGTTGTCATGTAAAGTGTTTCTTTCCCCTGTTTATTAAAACCAAGAGTAGTTTTAAACTCGGTTTGCTTCTAGAGAGATTTAATTTGCTAGTGTTGTAACTAAATAAAACCCATGTTTATTTAAAGGCTAAGGTTAGCAATTAAACCACCCACCTGGTGGCAGTGAACCAAAACGATTAGATAGTACTAAACATTAGATAGGACATAGACGCTCTATTCCTAACCATGCAGTAGTGACTGATATGCTAGTTTTCTCCGAAAAAGTAAAAACAGCCATCCGAAGTACTTCTAACTTTCCCGAGACCACACCAGATGTCGGTGCAGGACAGTAGGCACCTCAAGGACCTGTGAGCACCGCTACAAAACTGGTGGCAGTGGAGGGATCACAAGGTGCTGTGCCACTCCAAACACATCTCCCCCCCCCCCTGCCATACTACTTTGCCAGTTC
>JAHWFP010022492.1:0-15253 GCA_023313725.1 Lithobius niger | reverse complement strand
GGACGGGCAGGGTAGCTTGGTGCTCTGAGTGGAGGGGAAATTGAATGGGGTGTTTTGATTGGTAGGGAATATCTGCAGCTTGCAGAGCAAAGGGGATTGCTGACTTTTGGGCATTAGAGGCCATGTTTTGAAAGTGCAAGTGAGTTTGAAAGTCATAACAACGTGAATAGGCCTATAAATAAAAACTACGATATTATGTATCGCAACTATTGAAGGAAGGGGGGGACGAAGTGTTTAGCTCAAATCTTTATACAAACGTGATATTTTTTTATAGTAGGATCGTTACTACGGTCGAAGCTCTGAAATAAGTACAAGATGAGCACTTTGCTAAAAAAATGTCCGGTAAAATTCGAAGGAGAGTTTGCCGAGTTCAGTAGTGTTCAGAGACCTAGATTTTGCTAAACTGTTGCCCAATTAAATAAAATAATTCAAAAGATTAAATCTACCAGCTTATTCCCTGAATGCTAGAACGCATGAACATTGGTGAAATATTATTGCAGCTGCTAATAATAAAAATTACAGTCGAAGTTTTCGTAAATAACTTGGCCATTGCTAAAATAAAAACATCAAGCGTTGGGTTTTCAAATACATGTATGTGAGGTTAAATACCTCCTAAACAACACTAAGCTGGTTGGCTTTATGCCTGGAAAAAAAATAAAAGTAATTACAAATGTACAGAGTTTAAAAAAACTGGCGTTTAGAGAATTGCGTGCGGCATCGGTCATTTTGGTGAGTTTTTCAAAATGGTGTAGAATAATATTGAGAAGGAATTTTCAGAGTCTGTTTCCGCAGGAATCAAGGTAAATTCCAGGGCTATAAGAGATTCGAATCCCAAACGTTTTTGTCCATTTTCATGGAGATACATCAAACTGAAGACCGAGGTCTTTTTAGGCCTATTGAGCGCAAATGAGAAAAAAGTGTTCGTTGCGAAAACGATAAACCCTCAGGTTTTTGATATTTTGAGCAGAGGTCTCCTCTCAAATCTGATGGTGCGGACTAGCTTCTTTACAAGCTAAACACTCCGCCCCCCCCCCTTCCTTCAATAGTTGCGATACATAATATCGTAGTTTTTATTTATAGGCCTTTCACGTTGTTATGAGTTTCAAACTCACTTGCACTTTCAAAACATGGCCTCTAATGCCCAAAAGTCGACAATTCCTTTTGCTCTGCAAGCTGCAGATATTCCCTCCTAATCAAAACACCCCATTCAATTTCCCCTCCACTCAGAGCACCAAGCTACCCTGCCCGTCCACGCTGCCATGCCCACTTCTGGTATTGACAGCCTGGCCGGTCCGAGTCAGTCTCTCCTCCTCAAAAGGTCCCTCTACCCGTCTGCTCCCCGGGGGGGGGGGTCGCTCTCCTACAGGTCAACCCTTTCCCCCTCCCTTGCTGCCAGGTAGCTGGTATAAAACAGACCTGCAAGGCTGCATCCACAGCATAGCTCAATTTCCAAGTCAGACGTTACTACGGCGGTCGGAGCAGAGATGTCCCCAGTCCGAGTGTTGTCATACCGGGCAAGGTAGTAGTTTAGATAACTAGTTTTAGCTTTAATTTAATTTTTAGGGACTTTATTTCAAAATTTTAACTTTAAGATTTAAACTTAACTTTTGACTTTGGATTCACGATTATGGGTAGTTAAAACCATCGGCATTTTCTGGTATCCCCTCCCATAACTTAAGGGTTTAAGGTCCCCTTTCTAAAAACTGGCTTTCTTTCTGTTTGTCTTACAAAATGTAAACAAACCTTTTTGAGATCACCAAGGTCCTGTAGCATAATTACAGAAGCACAGACTTCGATGGTAGGGCCCTGATTATTGCTAGCTAGACTCAATGTGAATAAGAAGATTTGATCTTGTGCAAGATGCCTTGAAACATAATCTTAAACTAAGACTAAGACTAAGACTGAAATTGTGAGGTACTGTTTCTAACTTAGAGGCGTTTAGGTAACACCAAAGAACTTTTTCTATTAGAAATTGTAAGTGTGAATTTTATTTTGAAATTCGTTGCCGATAATTTTTTTATGTAAAAATTAATTGTGTGCTTTCACTAAAAGCTATTTTGTAAAGACTAGTTGCCATGTAAAGTGTTTCTTTCCCCTGTTTATTAAAACCAAGAGTAGTTTTAAACTCAGTTTGCTTCTAGAGAGATTTAATTTGCTAGTGTTCTATCTAACTAAAAACCATTTTTATTTAAAGCCTAAGAGTAGCAATTAAACCACCCACCTGGTGGCAGTGAACCAAAACGATTAGATACTACTAAACTTTAGATAAGACATAGACGCTCTATTCCTAACCGTGCAGTAGTGACTGCTATGCTAGTTTTCTCCGAAAAAGTAAAAACAGCCACCCGAAGTACTTCTAACTTTCCCGAGACCACACCAGACGTCGGTGCAGAACAGTAGGAACCTCAAGGACCTGTGAGCACCGCTACAGTGCGCTCAAACAAGATAAAAAATATCACACTTATGTTCTAAACAACCTAATCTTGAGGTTAAGTACCTTTGTAAAGGAAGCCCCCCCTAACCCACAACTAAGCTAACATAATTTGACTTTATGCCTAAGAAAAAATAAGAAGTAATTACAAATGTACAGAACTGTTAAATAATGGCGGCCAGAAGTGATGAGCGTTGCGGCTGGTTTGGAGTGATTTTTAAATGGCTATAGATATTTTTCTGGATGGAAATTTGGTATTCTGCATTCCCTAGCCTGTAGTTAGAGAGTGTGGTTATTAAGGAGTTCCAAGTTTGGCCGATTTAGTCCATTGTTGTGGAAATGGCTGAGGTTATAAGACCGAGGTCTTTTTGCGTTGGTGCGCTAAATAAAAAAAAAGTTCGTCTTGACAAACGAAGGTTCCCTAAGGTCTTTTTGACGACTGGAGTTCAGGTATCCTCTCCAAAATGGTTTTTGGCTGAAAAGCCCTCCAAAATGTGGAGTTTTATGTGTTGCGTAGGGCAGTGAGTTGAAACGTGTTTTTTTTTTTCTGTGGGAACTGTGGACTCTCCTTTGTGTCTTGACGATTTCTTTATAAGCTGTGCAGCTTTGCCCAGTTTTTTTTGGCTGTTTTCCAAGTTTTTTTTAATGAAAATTGATGAAATTAAGCCATTTTTGTGGGTCGGTTAGCCTACTTGTTTTTGGTCTTAAAAAAAAAAGTGTTGTCTTTTTGCAAAAATTTGTTTGAATGATTTCTTTTGCAGTTTATTTTAATGCTTGTTTGCAAGTCAGCTTCACCGTGTTTTTTTTTTTTTGAATTTTTGGAACATTATTTTGGAAATTAGACGAAAAAATAGGTGACTTTATAAGTGTTTTGCTCTGTTATGTTCAATCCAAGCTGTGGGACAGATTTGTTGTCATTATCAAACCAACTTTTCTAGTCTAAATTTTGTAAGTGAACTCAAGTGTAGTTCTACTTGCCGATATGCTAAGCGAAAGGGTTATGCTAGCGTTAAATTTAACATTTGTTTTCAACTGCTGTAGGGGGATATCAAGAAAGAGGGAGAAGTGTAGGGTTTGATAGTTTTCAGGCATAAAGCCGACTTACTTAGTGTTGTTTTAGGAGGAGCTATCAAATAGCACTTGTGTAAGGGCTTTTTGGCCTAAAACCCTTTTGGAGAGGATACCGGGACTCCAGCTGTCAAAAAAACCTCCGGGAAACTTCGTTTTCACGAACTCCCCGCCCCTGACTTGTCCGACCTCCAACTTCAAACCACTGTTTCTCCAGGAGTTACCATCCGAATTGACCCATCATTGAATTTCTTAATAGCCACAACTTTATTCTTCCATTCTGCAAAAACAGAACTCAAAATTTCCTTCTGGGTCTCCAGCTACAAGCTTAAGAAAAAGTCACCAAACTGCCGCGACGCACACACTTCCGCTCATCGTAACTCAAACCAATTTGCACATTTGTAATGATTTCTTTTCGATTTTTATAGGCATAAAGCCGACCTAGCTTAGATTAGTTGTGGAATAGGAGGGGCTTCCTTTGCAAAGGTACTTAACCTCATAAATAGGATGTGAACTTGTACAATGTGATATTTTTTATTTTGATTTGTAGCGCGCACAATTATATGAAAAATTTCAACGATAACTAAGTTCTGCCACTGCAAAGTTAATGCCCCAACTTTAAATGCGTTTTAGCATATTTCACTACGTTACTTATTTACTCTTTTACTATTTTAACTTGCCCCTTGAACACAACCATGGTGCTCAACATTTAAAAGATTTTTGCGGCAATTTTACCGGACAGCACTTTTTGTTTTTATTTATAAATATTGATACGAAAATCGCCGAGGGTGACCACCCACAAATTCCAATGCAATTATAACTGAATATTCCTTCTATTAAAACAATCCAGTAATAAGATCTTATTTTCCTTAGCAAATAAATTGATATTCTGTGCAAACACTTCGTCCCCCCCTCCTTCAATAGTTGCGATACCTAATATCGTAGTTTTAGTTGCGATACCTAATATCGTAGTTTTAATTTATAGACCTAACCACGTTCCGAGTTCAAAACTCAGTTCTTAATGCCTCTCAATTCACAAAAGTCGGCAATTCCCTTTGCTCTTCTCATTGCCAATATCCCCCTCCAACCAGTTCACAGGGTTCAATTCCCTGGCCACTCAGAGTGCAAAGCTACCCTGCCCGTCCGCGCTGCCCTACCTACTTCCGGTAGTGACAGCCTGGCCGGTTTTGGTCGAGTCACTACTCCCAAGGTTCCACTACCTCACTGTACACCCCCCCCCCCCCATCACTCTCCTACAGGTCCGTGCTTGCCCTCTACCTGGCTGTCCGACAGCAGGCATAAAAACCCAGCCCCAAGAGGCAATCGTTAGCACAGCTCACAGATCTCGGACTAGGAGGTGGTCACGCCGACCGGGATAGGAACGATGCCGTCCGAATGTTGCCATGCCGGGCACTATGGTTGTGGTTCGTCTCATGTAGTTTAAAATTGAAAGTTTCTATTTAGGACCCCCAAATCTAAATTCATAGTTTAATTTTAAAGACAACTCCTAGTTTGATAAATTTATGATTTAATTTCGTACATCGGCAGTTTCTGAACTTAGTTAGTCATAAACGTCAGGGTGGTTCCCTTCCTAAAAACCAAATCTATCTTACTTATTTTAAAGAATTTAATTTAAGTGAAAGTCCTGCTTAAATTGCTAGTGCTCCCGTTGAGCTGATCTAGTTCAGATTTAACTGGAAGTTTAGTTGAGTTTGTGGGAGTTTGAACACAAACAACATACTGTAGGCCTAATTGTAACTTGCGGCTGCATTTTATATTTAGGAGGTTGAAACATACCTGAGTGAACTTTCTTGATGTGAAAGGTAACTGTCTTCTTAAACTCCATAGTTCGTTTGTTGAATTTATAAATTGTAAATTCGTTACTTACTAAAGCTTTCAATTGTCAAAACTCGTGTGAAAATGTAAAGGGTTTTATTTTTATATTTTGTCTAACTGCATAAATAAAACCAACGTAAAATATTACGTAAACCCCCTTTTATTCTTAACTCTGGATTTAGCTGCAATTAATGTCACTCCACCTGGTGGCAGCGCGTACCGTGTAAATTAGTACTTGTTAGCCTATTTAAATTGATAGGATATTTTCGCGCCGTTCCCTACATCGGGCCGTAGCCACGACTGTGCTTTGATAAACGAACAGATCACCGAAAGTATTATTTTAAACAAGACCGAAGTCTACCTGATGTCGGGGATGTTACAAGCATCTCAGCCGTCGTAGCATCCGCCGTTACAATTTGGTGGCAGCGGTGGGATCAACAGATGCTGTTCTCAACAAGCGTTTCCCCCCTGCCATGGTACCGTACCGCCATTGCCGTTGAAGAACCCTTCAACCCGATGTCCGCAACTCAGCCCAAATAGTTGCCCGAAATAGATGCCCGTGACTCCGCTACAATAGTCACTCCATCCGACATTCGTACTGAAGTAAAAAACAGTACTCTCCCGCGCCCCAGCGTCTGCAACCGACCCGGGAGCCGAGAAGTGAAAGCCGCAGCTTTACCGTGAGAGGAAATCTGCTCCCTGCCGTTTAGATGCAAGCAAGCATCTTACCGCCGCCGGTGAGGAGGATCCGCCCGTGCCGGGACCAGGCGCTCCGTTGACGCAACTAGTGAATTGTCGACACCCCGTCCTCAGTTCCAGTGAAGTAGATGATCTACTTGGATTATTTTGTGCAAGCCTTCTTCAATCAGTGGTGGAGGATTGGACCAGGACTAGACTGATCACTCAGTGATTGAGTATTTGGGTAAGTGTACACGAGATATGCTGTAGGCCGCCAAGGTGTTTAATTAGATGCATTTTTTAAATGGTTTAGTTGTTCATACACCAAAGGTAGGAAGGTCTTAAAGGCGTATTTTATGTATGTCTTACTGGATTTCGGAAAGTCGTTTTAGTTTTAAACTCACTTTGCTCTTTTTAACGCAATTTAATAGCGGCTGCTTTTAATTTGTAAATTTCACGTATGCAAGCTGTATTTTGAAATGGTAAACGTTAAACCTCAAAATGTTGAACCTAAACTTAGACGTTATTATTAAAGATATCCAATACAAGGATTTAAAGAAAGCCTGTACCAAATTAGGCTTAACTGTCACAGAAACTCGACAAGAAACTGTGATCGTGTTACAAAATGCGTTAGACGAACATCGTTACGAGTTACAAGAGCTATACGATGAAGGCTATCGAAAAACGTGAAGCCTTTATACTGCAAAAGCAGGAACTGGCAAGTAGAGAAAAAGAATTAGCCTTAAAATCAGAAGAGTTAAGACTAAAAGCCTTAGAAATCGCTGATAGCGAACGAAGGCGTGACGTTGAGTTACTTAGTCAGACTGACGTCGTACTCATGAATTAGCTTTGCAAGACCAAGCAGCCTTAATTAAGGATCGTGAAGCAGTACTTAAAGCTCAAGAAGCTGCTCTTACCGAAAAGACTAATACTCAGGAATTAGAAAAACTTAAACTGCTCTCACTTAACACCTCACGGTAATCAAGTTTAACGATTGGCAACTGGCTAGCGGCACGCGTCTGAGCGCGCGTGGTAGCGTTTACGTAAGACGGGAGGGACTGAAAACCCTTTTCTTCTAGGATGGTTTGGGACGGCACTCCCAACAACATACTGAAGTCGGACCCATATGGTAGGACATGAGGGCCTCTGTACGGATAGGGCCATACGGGGTTTGCACATCTATTAAAGCAATAGCATGGGCTGTTGTTTGATCGGTAAGGGCGTTACGACAGTGCGTGTACTCGCCTGTAAATTGCTCAGGTTTGACTAAGTCTCTAGCAATTACGTCATGGGAAGAGCCTGTGTCTCTAAGTACAAGGCATTTCGAACCATTCACGGTCCACTCGTGAATGTGTTTTGCCAACACGACTTCGGGGGGGGAGTTGTGGGAAACAAAATTACACTCGGCACCAGAATCTGAGGCTTCTTGGGCCTGTCTCAAACGACAGTCGGAACGTCTATGTCAGATTTTTTTACAGAAAAAACAAGTGCCTGTAAAAGGTTTACGTTGTTTGTCAAACTCTTTATTTGAGTTGTTGCTGCTGGCAGAATCCCCACCCGTGGAATCACCGTTGCTCTCTACAGGACCAGCCGGTTTAGCTGCAGTATTGTGGGTTCTTTTGCCCCCACGATGGTCAGAGATTGCTTTAGAAGCATTACCAGATGTGCCAGCGACAGGCTGGGCTTTTGCTACACGGGAAGCAGTGTCAACAGCGATTTGCTTGTTGCGGGTTGTGTACTCGTCACACAATTTTGCCACTTCGGCCAAGGTACCAGTCCGTACCTGGTCGGGCAACCACTTGCGTAAAGGGACAGGGCAAGACTTCATGAATTGCTCTAAAAGCATTAAGTTAACTAGGTTGTTAAACTCCCCATTAACTTTGGCCAACGAAAGCCAACGAGAAAATAAAGTTTCTAATTCAAAACTAAAATCCTGGTACAACTGTTCACTTTCTTTTTCAAGGGAACGAAACGTAGTTTGAACCGACTCCTTAGTTTGAACAAACCTGTCGAGTAATTTAAGTTTGACAACATCATAATCTTGCATTTCTGCATCCGTAAACTGGTCACAAACTTTAATTAAAACTTCTCCCATTACGGGTATTAAACCGGTACTCCACTGATTTCTAGGTATGTTTTGGGTAGTCATAGTTCTTTCAAAAAAAAAAAAAAAAACTATTAATCTCCGTTTTAGGAGTCCAAGAGGTAACCAACCTTACAACATCAGAAATTTTCCCGTGTCTAGGTACGGGAGTTACTGGACTTGGGGGAGCGTTGTTAGCTCCTGCTGGAGCGTAAACGTTACTACTAACAGCATTTAGCCGAGCTAATTCGAGCTGCAGCGAAGAGGAGTCATGCAGTGATGACGACTCAAGCGTGTCGACCCCCCTCGAATCCCCAAGCGGTTTCACGAGCGCAAAACCAAATGTTTTAGACGCTGCTATTCGTGGACCACAGTCGGAGCAATTTTCAAAGTTGTTAGACATTGACAAGAATAAATTTGCCTATTTGCAACGTAAATGTCCCTCATTACAGTTGTGTTGGAAATACGCTGAGCTGCCTGAAAGCCAGCAAGACGAAAATAAATTGTTTTTCGTAGACAACGGTTTATTTCGCAAACCTTTTCGCCCTGACGGAAGACCGTTAATTAAGAGACAGTTGGTTCTTCCCCAGGAGTGTAGGAATTTAGTATTGAGCACTGCACATGCCAATGCATGGGCACGCCACTTAGGGCGTACAAAAACTAAGGAAAGAGTGCTGACTAATTTCTACTGGCCTAAGAGCTTTACCGATATTGAGACTTATGTAGCCACTTTTTGACTTGCCAAAAAAATGGTAAGACTGGGCAAAAATTTGTTGCTCCCATGGTGCTCGTGCCCATGGATGGTGAGCCCTTCAACCGATTCATTATTGATATCGTGGGACCCATCAGGCCTACAAGCAAGGCCGGATTCAAATATATTTTATCATTATTGGATCCCGCAACAAAATTCCCAGAGGCTGTGCCTTTTAAAGAGGCCAACAGCCAAAATGTTGTTGACGCCTTACTCCTTGTATTTTCAAGATTAGGCTACCCCAGCGAATTACAGTCTGACTTGGGCTCAGTTTTTATATCTGAACTCACAACTTTATTTTTTGGAAAAATGTGGAATCAGGTGTGTTAATTCCAGTGTTTGTCACCCCCAATCAAACAGCGTTGAACGATTACATCGGACGCTCAAAGCAGTGCTAAGAGCTGTCACTCACGAGCATCCCCACGATTGGGAAAGATGCCTCCCGGGCGCCATGTTTGCCCTGCGTACTGCTCCTCACGAGAGCACCGGCTTCACGCCAGCCGAAATGGTGTATGGCCGAAATTTAAAGGGCCCACTTGAGCTTGTAAAAAGCCAATGGGGTTGAACCCGATGTTCACCCATCCGTCTTGGAGTATATCCTGGATTTACTCCAGCGCTTCAAACGCACAAGAACAAATTGTGAAGTGTCAACTCAAAAACAAACAGTATTATGACACCAAGGCAGTTAACGAAAGTTCAAGGAAAGGGATAAGGTCTTAGTCCTTAAACCTGCTCGTGCCAATAAATTAGAAATTTATTGGGGTGGCCCATGTGAAGTGTTGAAACGCCTTTCTGACACAAACTATCTAATCAAGAAGTCTTTTGGTTTGAAGAAAGAAAGTGTATCATATAAATCTTCTCAAACCCTATCTGCCTAGGGAAGGGGCCTGTAACCATTCATACAGTGACGTAAGGGAATACAATCCCTCTGACCATGTGTGGACCGGTCAGCCAGGTGATGGCCACCTTACAGCCAAGGAGGTCATGGGTCGTTTCAAAAAGACTGGTGATTTGTCAGAATCACAGAAAAACGATTTGTTACAAATCTTTGAAAAAGTGGACGGTGTTTTCTCCACTCTGCCGGGTCGTACCGACCTTATCACTCATGATGTTGAACTTGTAGATACCCAAGTTAAGCCCTGCAAATATTATTGCCATGCGAAATTTGAAAGGGATTTAATGGCAAGCTTTAACGGCAAACTGCAGTGGTAGACACCACTACTAGGTTGGGGGGACGAAGTGTATTGCACAGACTGACTTTGGGATTGCATAGTAAACAGATCTTTATAAGTTTTATTGAATTAATAGAAGGAAAGCTAGTTATTTGTCTTGGGAATGGTGGTCACGATCGGCGATTATAACGGAGATTTTCGGCAAAAATATGTACAACAAAACTTAGTGTCCTGTAAAAATTAGCGTTAAATAAAATCTAAAAGCAAGTGGTAGTGTTCACGGGGCAAGTAAAAATAGCAAAGGGATAAATAATAAGTCATTAGAGAATGCTAAAACGCATTAAAACGAGCATTATTTGCAGTGGCAGACAACTAGTTTCATGGAGGCTGGACATTTTTCATAATTTTTGGTGCGCAACAAATAAGATAAAAAATATCACACTTATGTTTAAAACAACCTAAACATGATGTTAAGTACCTTTGCAAAGGAAGCCCCTCCTAACCCACAACTAAACTAACATAATTTGGCTTTATGGCTAAAAGAAAATTAAAAGAATTGATTACAAATGTACAGAAACGTTGAATATTGACGGCCGGAAGTGATGAGCGCTGCGGTTGGTTTTGAGTGATTTTCAAATGGCTGTAGATAATTTTCTAGATGGAAATTTGGTATTCTGCTTTCCACAGCTTGTAGCTAGAGAGTGTGGCTATTAAGGGGATCCAAGTTTGGCCGATTTAGTCCATTATTGAGGAAATGGCTGAGGTTATAAGACCAAGGTCTTTTTGCGTTGGTGCGCCAAAGAAAAAAAAGTTCGCCTTGAAAGACGAAGGTTCCCTGAGGTTTTTTAGACAGCTGGACTTCAGGTATCCTCTCCAAAATGGTTTTGGCCAAAAACCCTTTATAAGCCTCCACGCAAAGGATTCCATTTGGGGTTCCTGTTGAACTTAAAATGAAAGCTACAACAGAAAAGTTTAGTGCACACAAGACATGCTACTATCAAGACTGCCAAGCCATGTAGAGTAATGCAAGAACAACACGAGTTAAGTATTACCTCCAGTGAGAAACTATTCTCGGTTTCATTCATTCTTATCTTAGAATGAGATAAAATGTGGTATGGTATCCTATCCCCGGATTCACAAGAGAAAATTATTACACTTTTTACAAAAAATAAACTTTGCCGTTTTATATTTTTGGGGGCCTGACGTTTTTGTGGCTTAGAAAATTTTAAGTAAGTTTCCAAGTTACAAATTAAAAAAAACATTAGTTTTGCAAAATTAACTAGTTGCTGTCCGCGCTGCTTCGTGCAGGAATATCGGATAAGTAACCAGAGAATTGAGCAAAAGACATTTAAAATTAAAACACTATGTTTGGAAAAAATATGGTTACAGTTCATGTTTTTGTATTGTTTAACGAGCAAATGAGGGCATCTACAGCTCTGATAATGTCCCTCACCGTTCTGCCTTTCCTCAAGTCCAATTTTTTTTATTTATCCTGGAAAACTGCGATAAAAACCAACGGGTGCGTTTCAATAAACCTAGACTGCCTAGACTGAGCATTTTTAGACACCGAAGGGTTTTGAGGTAGGACCCATAACTTAAACATAATAAATACAACACTGGAAGTAACCTTTTGACAGAGTTAACCTTTTGAACTCAGAGGTGAGACAAACAACTTTTTATAAAGAAAGATGTTTCGTAAAAACTTAAAAGAGGAGCCAACCGGGGACAAGTTGCAACTCCCATAGAATATTCCTAATGAACATTTTATAGGTGACGTTAAAATCTCTGCAATTATCCTTCCACAAAGGAAGGCATTGATAAAGACGGGGAGAATAAAACCTTGGCACTTAAAATTTAGGTGTGAAGTCCGAAAAGGGAAATTAACTGAGAGTTGTTTTTTATTATGGACGTACTCTCAACAAACCACTTAACAAAATTATAAGAAAATTTCTTGTAAATAAATAAATGGTTCTCAGCAGAATTTTTGCACTGAAAACAAAGTATTTAGAAATAAAGTTCAGACAACATACCGACTTAAAGTGTCAGTGTTCAAGTGATACTTTCTAGGTTTGTACAGCACTGCAGTCTCTGAATTTTAAAACAAACACAATTGTGATGTTTAGGTTAGGTGTTCATAGATGTAGCCCCATTTGTAGCGGCATACAACTACTATAGTTTAAAAAGAACTTGAAAGGGAAACTAGTTTGTAAGTTTTCCGGTTTTTAGTGTAGCAAAAAAAAAACTAGATATGAAGAAAATTTACACACTACTAGGGTTAAGCTGGCTGGCTTGCACCTGTTAGCAAAAAAAAAACTATTTTAGGGGAAAAAACTACGCAAGTTTTTAGTTGTTCAGTTGAGAGACCTATTCAGAGGTTTTACCTACTCTTATACTGATAAAACTACATTTTAAGTTTTGGTTAGCTTAGAATTATAACCGTTGTTTTAACGAAAAACAATTATTTAGGTAAAAGAGCTATAATTGTGGTGATCAAGCACAAAAATCCACCTCTACACAAGATAAGAGTTTAACACTAAAACATTAGGTCGTAATTTAAAAAGGATCTGGGAACAAAACTTTATTTAAGTTTCAAACAACTGGTACACTGAATTTAGGTTAAATTAATCTCAGGAGGACTGACTTTACTGTATTCAGAAAAGAAATTAAAACACTTTAGGGAAGCACGTTTACTGCCGACTTCTAGGTTGACAGATTTACACGTTTCTGACTGTAGGTTAGGCCAGAATGAGTTGCGTACTGCAAGCCAACTTGGATAGCTTGGAACGAGACTAGCAGACATTTTACTATGAGTCGCTGGCCGTTTTATGCCAGCGCTACGTTCATTCGTGGTCGGTTCGGAATGTCTCCTTCTTAAGAGGGGATTATCAGATCGGATTACATTTAACACTTGACTGCACATTGAGTCACGGCTGACCGCTTCCGTTAAACGGTTTCCCTCCTTCCCGCTGGGGCAGAATCACGTGGCATGTTTACATTTGACCTGCGTAGTAGGTTTAAAGAATTTATTCCTAGGACGCCCAGAAAGACATCAAAGAATGAACTGTTGGCCGATGTAACGCAAGCTACGGTTTTCACTACTGTACCATCAGTTAACTTTAGGCTTAAATTTACCTGGGGCAACTCGACGATTTGGTCACTTAAACAGTTTGATAACGAACCTTTCGTTTCAAACGGGGCCAGTTTTTATAGCCGACAAAAATATAAATTACCTGTTTTTATTAGCGATTCTCCTTTTGAGCTAGAATTATCCCCTAGAAGCTTTGGAGCATGAATCCCAGCCTGACTTGTACCTACTGCACATGCGCAGGTTTGGGATGGCTATATAACACTGTGCAGCCGATCGCGTGTCATCATTTCTCCTAGGGCGTTCACGTCGTGGTGACCGCCTTGAGCTCTCCATCTTCGTTCCGGTTCCCTGGTCTTAGGACCGTTCCGGCCATCCACGGCGTTACTGCGTTCCTACCAAAAGGAACGCGGTCGCCTGCCACGGTTCCATCTCGGTTCCCAATAAGCTGTGTAGTCACTGCTCCTTCCCCTTTGGAATCTGGACAGCGATGGACCACCCTTGAACTACGATTCCCGAAGACATAGGGAAGAGCCAAAATGCCGTCGATTACCCAGTTTCCTCCTAGAACGTGGATACGTCAGTTGCCGGTTCCCCTACGGTTCCTGTGCCCCTTACCATCTATTGATGTTACAGGGTGTCCCAGTGTAACCTGTAAACGAGCGCCACCGAAAAACGCCTGTTTTTCCAAAAATGAAATTTTTTTTTCTCGAGGCACCCAAATGCCTCGCCGAGGCATATCTGGCCGTTTTTGCAATAATGGTCCGATTTCCACAAACTCTTCGACATTTAATAGCCTGTCCAAATACAAGACTCTTGGGGAAGCCCAATTTTGAACTTTCTACCTTGAAGACCATTAAAACTACATTTGAAGATCGACCAAAACCAACCACATCGCACCTTCATCATGGCCGCCATTATAAAACTCTGTATTTTTGTATCTTCATTTTATCCTTTTCTTTTAGGGCAAAAAGCCCGAACATATTAGCTTAGTGTATTGTATGAGGATTTATACAGACTACCAATTTGCAGTGTGATATTTTTTATTGTGTTTGTCGGCCGCAATCCATATGGAAAATTTCCACAAAGATCGAATTTTAACTTTGAACTTTTAAAACGTTAAATGTTCTCGGTAACTTAATGCGTTATAGCATTCAATTAAGCTAATTTATTTAACCGCATTTATACTTTATTTATATTCTTTTACCCCCAGAAACGCTACCATGTGTTCAAACGTATAAACGCATTACGACCTGGCATTCTACCGGACACGAATTTTTCAGTGTATATATGTTTATTTTAGTTCTCCTCCGACCTGCCTGTGACCCACCGAAACCTACAAATACCTTGATCTACTATTAAACACTAAAAGAATTCTTAAAAAGATCTGTTCAAACCAAATCCGAAAGTCAAACTGTGCAAAAACTTCGAATTACCCAATTTTGCCCCCCTCCCCAGCCCAAAACTAGTTGTGGTGTTTAACACTACAGTTTACCGTTAAAGCTTGTTTAATTTAATAGTAATGTTGTAGACATTACCCAAAGCCAAGTAATAAGCTTTAACAAGAGCCTAATCACGTTGCAATCATGTAAATATTCAATCCGTAGCCAATAATACAAAGTAAAGGCCCATTTCCGAAAGTTCAATTGAGTGAAACTCAAAACAGGCCTATCTTTTTCCGTTTTACATGTTCCTACTCCTTCAAACGGCTCTGCACCCAGTCCCTTTGTTCAACCGACTTCTCCTCCCACTTTCCATTGTTCTCGAGGCCCTCGGCCAATCAGACCCCCGCAGCTCTCCTCGGCGTCCGCGCTAAGGTCCAGAAAATCCGCTGCTCCAGCATAAAAAGCCCCAGTTGCCCTCCCTCTACAGCTCAGAGCACAGCTCACAGATCTCAAGCTAGAGACCGGTCACGCCAGTCGGGAGTGGAGACGCCATGTCCGGAGAATGCCATGCCGGGCACGATGGTGGTGGTTCGTATGTTATAGTTTAGCTTTTGAAAGTTCAGTTTAGGACCCCCATATTCTAAATTTTAGTTTAAAACTTAACTTAACTCTCTAGCTAGAGAATATTATGGTGGAGACGCCTGTAGCGGCATCTTAGGTTTCCTCTCCCCATAACGTCAGAGTGGTTCTCTTTCTAAAAACCA
>JAHWFP010022491.1:0-20795 GCA_023313725.1 Lithobius niger | reverse complement strand
CCTTATCGCGCCGTTCCTGTACGGGAAAGGGGGCGCGTGGGCAGTAGACAGAACGCTGCCTGCCAGGTCCAATCTGCGCTCCAGATTAACTCCAGTGACAGTTTGCCGGATGGTAGGGGTATTGGGGGAGGGTCTTGATGAAACAAAGAGAGACTAGGGGTCGGGAAGGGGAAGGACGTTGGGTTGGGGGGGGGGGGGGGGGGCGGAGAGGTACAGGAAGGAAGCAATCGGCTGTGAAAAGTCTCCGCACTTCACCAAATGTGCCTGACAACTCAGGTGCGGAGCTTCGAAACCCCAGATTTGCCAATCTCGAACCCCTCTTGCCTACCTCAACCGGTGAAAAACGTCAATAGAGAGGGGAATTTTAGGGGTGAGGGGGAGTTGGGGAGAGGGGGGGGTTAGGGGTGGCGACTCAAGTACTCCCTGATTGACAGGTTGGGTCAACAATGTCACGTGACGGCCATCCCACAATTCAGAGGGGGGAGGGGGTCTTTACCCACGAACGTCCCTCAGTGTGCCTTGACAGAAACTGAACAAAGGTGTAACGTTAAAAGGTGTTGCTAGTCGGTGGAGAAAAGGGCGGCTGGAAGAGGTCAACGGTTCACGGGTCTTGAATTTGCTGGTTCGTTGTCCACAACAAACTGACCGATAATAATGTTTATGGCATCCGCTTAATATCTGTTTATTTAAAAAGAAGCTTCAGACTTGGGAGCAGCAATTATCAGTTTCTGTAAGTTGGAATTTGACGATATATTTGAAGGATTTATTTGACGGAATTTGATGATATGAATGTATTAATTTGACTGGTCTTCGGAGTTTACCGCAGGGTGAGAGGTTGCGCCAGCTTGGACTGGAGTCACTCGAATTGCGCAGACTTAAGGCGGTTCTCCACCTATACCTTTAAGATCTTGCGTGGGTTCTTGATGCTTGATGTGACTTTCTTCGAATTAGACAAACCAGAGGACATCTCAGGAAATTGGTCTTCCCGAGATCCCATGTCGAGGTTAGGAAATATTTTTTTTTGTTGCTTTTAGGGTCGTGAATGTTTGGAATGCCCTCCCCCTCCGTGTTGTTTCGACCCCCCCGTGCGGCTTCGTTTAGACATTTTCTGAATGATTTTGATTTTACGCGCTTCCTTAAACGTCCACCAAATTTGCTAACGGGCTGATGCGTGATGTAAGACTACACATTTATTTGGTCTCAATTAAAAAAAACAAAAAACGATTGAACAGCTGACGAGGCATTGGCAAAAAATAAATTGCAAAAAAAAAACATCAACCAAAAGAAGTGATATCTGAAACAAAACCCACACGAGTGAAAGAATCCACCAAGTTTCAGCCAATCAAAGTAGTGATATCAGAACAAAAACGGCTGCCACCAAGTTGCTACATTAGATGCCAAGCTAATACCACCGACTATTACTGCAGACGTTAAATGAAAAACTGGAGCATTACCACGGTTGTAGCAATGGTAGGTTTTTCATTTAACCATTCATCTAATAGCGGTGGGATTAACCTGGCACGTAAATACAACTTGGTTGCAGCCATTTATGTTCTGATATCATCATTACTTTGGTTGACTGAAACTTGACGGATTCTTTCACCCGTGTGGGTTTTGTTTCAGATTATTATGTCAAAAACAAGTTCGTCAACATCAAAAAGGTACAAAAACAGCAAAACAAGTGACGTTTAAAGTACATTGGTCATCAGCTATAGAGCAGTGACATTTGCCGCCATATTGGCACCAGATTGGCACCAGTATGGGTTTTGGAGGGCATAACTACAAGGTGCACTACATAAAAATGGAGGGAAAAACAACGGAAGAGCGGATTTCTTAGGCTTAAAATAACGTTGTTTTCTCCAACAACAAAAATCGCGCGTTTTAGGTCTAAGAAATCACTCTTAACAGCATCGGCTGCAGTATGACGCCCTTCTGTTTCTCTCTGCAGTGCCCCTTGCAGCTAACCCATTAAGGCTCCAGCATAGAGTTATATACAATAATACTACGTCGTGTCACTGCTCTATACTCTATCACACTAATATGGTCCCATGAGTCAGTCATGGAATTAGATTCTTCATACACTTGGTTTGGAGAGGCAACGCTAACCACTCGGCCATGCTTTCTCGTTTTGCCCTAGGTCTCTCCCCTCCCCAAGCTGACGGGGAGTCTGGGACTTAGTTTATGCCCCGTGTTGTAGTTGCCCTTATTTTATGGGTAAAAGAATTGTGAAACACCTTTGCTTCAGTAACGATGAATAAAATAAATTTCAATATGTGAAAACTTTTTATTTATTGGAAATTATTCTGTATTGTTTCAGGTGAGTGTCTCAAAATGTAACCAATTGAGGACCGGATAGCGTGATCTTTTGAATAAAGGTAACGTTAAAATATTTTCGTACATTTAACATGGAAGATGAACGGAGTGTACAGTTGAAGGGTGCTTGTACTTTATGTATTTTTCGTAATTTTCATGTATATACACAAGAACTACAACTTAATTATTGACAAATACTTACAAAACATACGCCATAAACATCAAAACGCCTACAAAATTGAAAAAAAAGTACACACATAAAATGGATACATTATACCTCTAGCGAAATAGAACTAACTACAACAGAAACCGAGCAACACACACATGTCAAACCCAAATTGCGTTCACGTTCTGAATCCGTGTTCCCTGGAATTGGAGTTCAAATTATTGTACGTTTTGTTGAGTGAACTCTATTCCGTTTTTATTTGTATACCTTCACAGCTGGGAGTTCCATGGGGATAAGAGCTCTAATGATATTTTTCCAAGTGGCTAAGCCGTTTTTTGTTCGGTTATTTGTTTATTTTCCTAATTTTAACATATTGTAGTTGCCGTAGTAAGTGGAGGCCTGTAGTAATACCTGGAAAGAATTGGTGTTAAAATACTCGGAAGTATTTGTCTGGTGAATATGGCCTATCATTTGGGTACGAAGTGTTGAGCTACCCTTTGTTACACTTTAAAGGGACTTCTCTCCAAACGAAGAATTTTCTTTTCCACGTACATTTATTCACATACAAACAGTAAACAGGGTTCGTACGGGTCCTCGATAACGTGGAAAGGTTCTGGAAAACGAAAAATAAATCCCAGACCAGGAGTGTGTGAAAAACTTAAAAAGCCATTATTGTTATCACTACTCTCTGTAGACCTAGCCAGTTTTCCGAAGTCTAGTGGTTAGCGCGTCATTTGCCGTAAAAACATTTTTATTTTATTTTGTGGGCATCAATACTAGGTAGCATGCTAGATGGGTGCATAAAAAAAAATACAGTAATTGTAAATATCCTCTTGTTGCACATTTTTTTTTTCAATCTTTAGATTCGTTTCTTTTTCAAGTCATTTGTGGTTTTGGATGTTGAAGTTTCTTTAACAAGTCCTGGAAAATCCTGGAATTTAAAGTTTATAGGTGACGCACTCTGTAGGAATGGTATATTCGGCGTATCCCACTTGCAATTAAAGGGACACCCGGCCTGCCTTGTAACATTCCGCGTACCAAATTACAGCTACGCGCAGATCGTCATCCGAGCAATTACAGTGTCAAGGTCAGCTGGGGTGGTAGCTGCTGTCTCGCTTGGCTTTGTGAATAGTACACGAGACAGAATCAAGTCAACGATTGTGTCGTCACAAACCGAAATGATTCTCGTATTTTAAAATAACCATTTATAATTTTCTAGGCTAGTGTCTTATAATTTTGCTTCGGCGATCTATTGGAATAATTAATTTTAATTTTTATCGCATTAGTCCATTAGATTTTAGATCTCATGGTTATTATTAGAAAATTAGTAGATGTACACACACAGATGAAACGTCATGATTATTGTACGCGCGCAATGCATCATTTAGTGACGGGTCGTTCTTAAATATAGTTAACAATATTCAACAGAAAGTCTCCTAGACGCCACATTTAAAAGAGGATTTTTAGCATGGGAAAGACTAACGGTAAGTAAATAGACCTTTGGGGCCGTACTTGATGTGGAGGATCGAGAAAAATAGCGCTTTAAAACTTCACGCTCTTAAACGTTGGAGATTATATTCGAACATTAACATGTCCCCGTTACATTTCGGTTTGTGTCGTAACTTCTGCTGGCAAACTTCCATCGTTCTCACGCTGGGTATACAGTGTTGCCAGAAGCACGCTAGCTTTTGCCCCGAAATCACAGTGCTGTTTCCCTAAAAAAAAAACTGAAAAATTGTTTTCAATATCCGTAGTTAAAAAATTAAAAAAACTCCTGTAAAATATGAACAAAAATAAACACAAATACAAATATTAATAAATACAAAAAAAAAAAAAAACAAAAAAAAAACTGTAATAGCTCCGTTGTTACATGCACATTACTCTTACGGGGAAACTGAACGCTAAACGTATGAAAGTGAAACTTGGTTAGTTTTTTTACCTTGTGATCTGTGTTTTACATAAAAAATCGTAATTCGGGTTAATAATCATGTTAAATCAAGTAAAAAAAAATCACTATGACAGCCACAACTAATAATATTCTCCTCTGCATAGTGCTAAAGAAATATAATTAATAGTTTAGTACTTAAAGAAGTCGATACAACACAATTTGTTCATCAACAAAACAATTGGCATGAGCCTACATTTAGCAAGACATGCATTAGTAAGACGTTCATTTATTAAGTTATTAAGAATTCATCAGCTTAAAGTAAAAACTAATTAATGATGACCGGGTTACACGGAAGTAAAACCAATAAATTCCACCACCCTCGAATTACCATTAAAAATTTGTTTAACCACTGTTCTCCCCCCCCCCTCCCAATTTTTTCCACCGCCATTTTCATCCCCAACGGCAATCAATACCACTAGATCTGCGGGGTAAAACCCCCTACAAGGTAACACTGGCTGGATCACATAAGTGCACTGAGCGCTGTCAGAGGCGGTTATAGGGCAAGGCAGGAAATCATTTTAATTTGTTTCTTTAATCGCCACAGTGGTATTTTTGCCGACTGACTGTCGTAATATATTCGCGTGAATTTGATGTATTTTGGACACTTTAGAGTATACTGCAGTTTTAAGTTTGCAATTCAATTTTGATTTGGAAGCTTCTTCAGAACTTTTCTGAATTTCAAAATGTAGTCGGAATTTCATGCAAACCAAGTACTGAAGATTGAAGTATTTGCAGTTGAAAGGCTTGAAGATCATCGACTAAATCATCGACTAAATCACTAAATCACTGCAATAATCACTGCATCACTGCAATAATTTAAGGCTACACACTCGACTACTTTTTTTGGCTAAATTTGTCAGTGTTCTTCAGTCACGTCGTCTACTTTCTGTTCATCACGCTACTGATGATACATCAGTTCTCACGATTTTCAAGCACTTTTCCAGGCAAGGAATTTCATTATTACTTTCCAGGACATTTCCAGGTCATTTTTAGGTTTTCAAGGACTCGCATGAACCCTCAGTTACGTCTTCAGCTGTGCTAAGCACACTAAGACGATTAGTTTTCAAACATTTTCCAGCGATATCGTTTAGCCAAGTGGAATGCACCAACCATTAGCTGGTCGACCGCCTTTAAAAGTAAAAATGGTAAAAACATTTGAATGCAGCAGTAAGGTTTCACGTGGACTAAACAGTGCAGCAACACTGCAGTATCGGAAACCTTACAGGAAAGTTCATTTGAGTTCTTTTGCTGGTTTGACTTCGAACCAGTTAAACCTTACCCTAAGCATCAAAGCGAGTTCGTTTTTGTTCTCTAATTTCAGTTAAGGGCACGAAGATCATTGTCGTACAAAGTCAACCACTGCACCAAGTGTATTGATTGATCATCACGGATTTTTCTTTTTTAACGAGTGCTGTTTTGCGGATATTTATAAACCCAGTCTCTGAATCACTATCGGCCATAACTCCACACCAATTCTTCACACGGTTTTGGCGAGACGTGGGGAGGGAGGGAGGGAGTAGCGCCATTTCTCCCCTACGCGCTGATTGAAGTAGAAACAGCCCCAGCTTCGCCATTACTTCACAGATTGTTATGTACAGAGAGTTGGGGGGCCCAACAAT
Source organism: Lithobius niger (assembly GCA_023313725.1). Lineage (NCBI taxonomy): Eukaryota > Metazoa > Arthropoda > Chilopoda > Lithobiomorpha > Lithobiidae > Lithobius > Lithobius niger. The sequence continues at coordinate 14,749 of JAHWFP010022491.1, read as the reverse complement.
GCCCCTCCCCATATCTACTTAAAACCCGGGGTGGTTATAATCTTTTGTTGGTTTTATACAGAAATCGCCCTCCTTTGTAGGCCCGTCAATCTCCCTCAGCCTCTGGGCCGGGTTTCGTGGGGTAGAATGTTTAGGCAGGAATTAAAAGCCTACCTATTATGGTCCCTGCAGTCGAGTTAACTTGAGCCGTTTGCTCTAAGGGGTCTTACTTAAAGGGGATGCCTTCCTGTCATTTCGTAAGCATGACTGAAACGTTGGTAAATGTAAATTTTAATTTTCTGCATAAAATTGTCAGTGGTGAAACCAACTGGATTTGACGCAGTAGCCTAACTTACTGCCTAAGTAGCCTAACGTAAGTACTAAGTAGCCTACTTAATAGCCTAACTTACTGCTGATATGGTACCGGTTGAGCTTTCTACTTGATAGGTCGAGTGATCCAGCCAAGCTTTCCGTTTAAAAATCAGCGGTTCTCCAGTTTGGCGATGCTTATAAACACTTTCAAAATGCTGATTTTTTTTTCTTCCTTCTGTACGAGATCTTGAAATATTAAGATACAACTCATTTTTCTGAGGAAATGAACGTGTGAGCTGTTAAACTATTTATTCGAAAATATTCCGCTGAAATGTACGTAGTTAAGCGAAAAGCAGAATTAGTTCAAAATTGATTTTTTATTTGTTAACCTGTGTAGTAATTTCACTATCTTTTAGCGTGTTAGGGTCGATACAGGACAACAGATTTCATTTAACGGCACTGGACATTTCATTTCAGCTGTAGCGAGTCGTCGAAGTTTTGGACGGTCTGAACGTAGGCCTCAGAATTAATCAAAAAGCATGTTTGTTTATAGGTTTTTGGGCTGGAAATATAGCTCTTTTTTAAGCCCTAGAATATTGTCCGCACAAAAACGTTTACGAGTACCTACTGGAAGTTTGTTTAGTTTTAAACTGACGCCATACATTGTTCAACCAGTTTAAAATAGTCACGTTCTCGGCAAAATTTATAGTGAAAAATAAAATACCAATACTCCAAAACTTTACAGCTTAACCAGTAACCACAAAAATATTTTTGGCGTTTTCGGAAAGCATTTGACCAGAATTCAAAAAATGTGCCCTACAAAAATTTAATTACATTGAACTGCTCCAACCCCTTCGCCAAAAGAACGTAACAGTACCGTTTCTTTACACATTAGAAATAGGGGCGAAAAATAGGGAGATACGCACTGCGCAGGGGGATGGATGGGTAAAATAAACAAGTGAACTTTTAAAGATGATTTACACGTGTTTATTACGTTTTTCCGTTTTATCATTCTTAAAAAAAACACTTAAAATCCGGTGCCTACAACATTTTCTACAATAAAAAGAAAGAATTTAAAGTGATTTACAAATTTTAGTACCGTTTCTCACCACTAGATGTCCTTGTTAGCACAGCATGTTAACCTTACTGTAGTGTAAATAACTGCTGCATTTTTCAGAGGTTATATCTTTGCTTTTTTTGGTCAAAAGATTGTTCCTTTTAAAGAATAAAATCGAAAAGACATCTGCACACAAGCTGAACTTAACAGTTAAGATACTTTGTGAACAATGGTATCTAGAGCCTCGTAATGGCACTAAAATTTACAAATCTTAAATTCTTTATTTTTTATGCTCTATCCAATCGATTTTAATTGTCTTTAAGAGAGTTAAAAAATGCTAAGAACGCCGACTCTTGGTGGATCCGGAGGTGAAGCCACGGTACGGCCCAAGGTCGAGTGGAACGATAGTATATAGGAAGGTTGGCCATTAAGTTGTTTTCCCGCCAATACGTCACTGGCTCCGGTCTGGTTTGACTTGTGTGCATGTGCATAAGCTGTTGAGCTGCATTGTGACGTCAGTGGAGGCAGCAAAATCTACAGCCAATGGAAAAGCAATATGCAAAAAAGATCGGAATAGACTTCCCTCGTACGGCCCTCCATGTTTGACCGAAAGGAAGTAGAACGTATTGACTCAAACCAGTTAGAGCGTCCACCAACAGGTGAACAACTATCGAAGCTAACCGCAGTTAGGTGGTTGGGTAGTGGCGTGGATTGGGAAGGCCCCAAGAGCAAATCTTCCATTGACAAAAAGGAACTCAAGGTCCCTCCCATGTCAGTCTCTTATAGCCCGTTCACACCGCGACGATATGAACGACCGCTAAGTTACAACCGACAGTCGCTATGACAACCAACCCCTCAGGCAGTCATACGCAGTCGTTCGCTGCCGATCGTAGCAAACGCAACTTTTAATTTTTAGCGTAGCTCTCATGTAGCTCTGGCGTAGCTGCCTGATATCACCCACCGACAGACCAATGGCTAACAAGCCGCTGCGAACACGATCCACGATATGCAAGATGGTGGTGGAGAACACTTTGATTAATGCTCGTTGCTTACCCGAACATATATACAACGAAATTTGTAGAGAACAGCTAAAATATTATGCTCTATTCAATGGCAGTATAATTTCTTAAATAAAATGGAGAATCACAGTATGATGGTTTGTTTAGGCACAACGTCGCCACGTAGCCCAGTTTTGAAAAGTAAGCGTCCTAGCTCTACTCAGTCTGCAGCATTGATTGGTCCGTTGTTCGTTGGTCGGTCGTGCTGGTGTGACTGGGTCTAATTTATAGTGCTGTTGGTCGCCGCCGTTCCGTAATTTTGTCGTTCGTTGGTCGTGGCGGTCTGAACCAGCTATTAGTTGACTAGTGGAGACATAGGCAACGTCGTCGGGAGTGGCAAAGAGTCGCTATACCACCAACAGACGCAGAGGGAATGGTGGCCAAACCTAGATGGTGGGCGACCACACAAGTAGAGTCTTGGCAAGCGGTGTCAGAATCCCCCATAACGCTGGTTAGTTTCCGACGTGTCACGACTCATATCTAAGATAGGATATAGTTCAGGGTAGACGCCTGGTGAAAATAAGTGATGGCATTGACGTTTTCCCCCAAAAAACAATATCAGAGGATAGGCTGACAAGGCCCAGTATATGGGTCATAAGGCAGTAGGCACGTCTGTCTTCCTCATTTCTAAGATGCACTCGGGAAAGTACCAGTCGGTCCTAATCGGTTAACTCGTACGAGTGGATGTGTGTAAGTATAGCATAAACATCCAAAGCATTTCAAGTGCATGCTATTGGGGATTTGTCCATCCCAGGCTTGGTAGGGCGATGTATTCTCAGGAAGGGCACTCGTTGTTAATCTTTAACTTTACTCACTGTTTAGCCAAAGCGCTTCAGAAGGCATTACATGGCAGATGACGAGTAGGACAATTTAGCTAGAGAAATCCAAGCGGAAAACCCAGAATCTTGACATGCCACAATTGTCACGAGCACAAGACATCACAGGACCCTTCTCGCCCCAAAAATGCCAGGGGTGGCTGAGGCCTGACTCGAACCCGGTACTTCTGGCACATGAGACGGTTATGCTAACCATCAGGCCACTTTGCCTGTTACGTTACATAGGACCATTGCTTCTAGGCTGCCTGTCCCCAAAATGTCTCGGGGAGCATCTCGTCGACTAACATCGCTTTGGCGATACTTTTAAGGCTTAAAAAAGCTCGCTCGGAAAAGCCGTTGTGTTCTGGCGTTCGAGAGACAGTTGGGCAGAGAATCGTCCCATTGTCATCAAAAAACCTTTTCAGACGAGCAGGCCTGTAGATAAGGGCTCCATCGGTCACAAACTTGTTAAGCACTCTTCCAGTTTCAGTCTGTCTTCTTTTAACTTCCCTGATGAGTCGCATATTTCCGCCTTACTGCGAACAGGAAACTGGAAAGTTAAAAACCGATGAGGTCCGAGGGTAAAAAGTACCCTGGATCCGTCTAGGGCAGGTTCGGTACTGATCAGGGATTCATCATCAGACCAGACAGTCATTTTCGCTAGAGGCTGGTACGGTCATGGATAGCTGGGTGGCTACCATACCTCATTTTAGTCCACAAGCACACATCACAAGGGATAATATGCCCTACCAGCGTTCCTGACTTCACCATACGTTTGAGTTTATCAAGAAGGGCATGCGTGATGCACCAAAAATACTCCCTGTATCAACGGATGGTAATCATTATGAGGTTGACACACTGGACTAACTTAAGTTATGGATGAGACCGAGTCAAGAATTACCTTTCTGCCATTTTGGTCCAGGTTAAATAATTTGGCATTGATTCGCTCTCCTGCCATTTGGTACGACTTACAAGGTTTGGTGATGAGTTCATGACTCAGTGATCCCTAAATAAGTAAGATAATATTTGGGGCGGTAAGTTAAAGGGTGTAAAAGGTTCTAAACAAGTAGGCCGAAAATGGTTTACATCAGGAATGGTTGGGGTTGATGGTTGGAATGCCAAAAAGGGCTTCACTTTGTTACTACGCCTAAGTTGGTCGTTAAGGCCAGGTAACGATTGGCATGAGCATATGAGATACATCAAGTATTGTTACAAGAATGGAAACGTTAAGGTTTACAATCAATTGTAGTAACAGACATTATCAAAAGCTAAGGAATAGAATATATGGTTCTTGCAGAGAAAGGGAGGACGGAGTAGTTGCAGCTAGTGTCTCCAGGAGATGGCACTGCAGGCAGAAGGAGTACTGGAACCGCACAGACGCACCGGGACCAATGACCAAAGGACGGGAGTCTCTCTTGCCAGCTCCAACCAATGTGCCGATGTGAAGCGCCGGAACCAATAATGCTACATGCGACGAACCCTGTCGATACACCATTCGTCGGTGGAAAAGGTTTATATCAACAGGCCGAATTGATGTAACAATATTGCATAAAGGTGGTATCGACATATTCACAAGGGAAAACGGCGGAGGACGAAGTAAACTTGACGTATCAAAATGACGTTTGCTGTGCAATAGGGGTATTTCACTAACCAAGTTAACCGCTGCCAACTTAAAGGACAAGTCCAGGGGAAAATTCCCACTACAGAGATAAGTATCATAAGCAGATGGGCGCACCCAAGTGGTTGCACGATCAGAATTGGTACAGCAGAAATCACAGACAGGGGAGGAAGGAGACGTGTCACTAGTACGTCTTTGAGAATCGAAATAAGAGTGCTGCGTTCTAGCTGGTCACACCGCCACGACAAACGAACGACAAAAGCAAGGAACGGCGGCGACCAACACCGCTAAAAACAACCCCCTGTCACACCAGCACGTCCGACCAACGAACAACCAACAACGGACCAATCAACGCTGCAGAATGAGTAGAGCTAGGACGCTTACTTTTCAAAACTGGGTTACGTGGTGACGTTGTGCCTAAACGACCAATCATACTGTGATTCACCTTTTTATTAAATTAAGCATACCGCCATTGAATACAACACAATTTTTTAGCTGTTCTCTATAATTATCTCGTGGCAGCGATGTTCGTGTAAGCAACGAGCTTCGAAGTGTTCTCCGCCACCATCTTGCATTTCGCCGATCGTGTTCGCAGCGGCTTGTCAGCTATTGGTCTGTCGGTGGGTGACGTCAGGCAGCTACGCCAGAGTTACGCTAAAAATAAAAAGTTGCGTTTGCTACGATCGGCTGCATATGACTGCCTGCGGGGCTGGTTGTCATAGCGACTGTCGGTTGTAACTTAGCGGTCGTTCATATCGTCGCGGTGTGAATGGGCTATCACTGTGGCAAAGTCGTCACAACGGAGTGGCTATCCATAACGAATATTCGCAATCCCCCGCCTATGTGCGATTCCTAATTCCTTCTGGATCGCGTCACCCTCCACATCGCAAGATTCATCAATACGTAAGTTGATGTGAATAAAGTGCTGCTGCCTATGCTTTGTGCCACATTAGGTTTGCCGGAAACTGACTGAGTGTATGACGACACATTTCCTTGCACTAAGAGTACAAAACATGTGGATATCATACTTTAGACACTACACAAAGTTAACAAATACTATATATGCGTGTTTTTTTTTTTTTTTGCACTCGTTGCGGAAGGAAATGTGGGGGCATACTGTCAGTTTCCTGTAAAAATAATGAGAAACAAAGTATAGTGCCAAACATTGCCAAATTGTGTGGCTTGTTTTTACGTCTTATTTATATACCTTGGTCCATAAGATTACTATTGAAACCACTATTAAGTGGTCGAGATGCCGACAAACAAATGTTTTTTTTTTTTGCTGAAGGCTTCACAACTACATTTCTGAGAATAACACGATGCTTTAAACGATTGCCACGTCTGTCATACCCAGTGACACGCAGGTCACCTACCGCAGTGACATTTGCCGCCATATTGGCACCAGTATGGGTTTTGGAGGGCATAACTACAAGGTGCACTACATAAAAACGGAGGGAAAAACAACGGAAGAGCGGATTTCTTCGGCTTAAAATAACGTTGTTTTCTCCAACAACAAAAGTCGCGAGTTTTAGGTCTAGGAAATCACTCTTCACAGCATCGGCTTCAGTATGACGCCCTTCTGTTTCTCTGTGCAGTGCCCCTTCCAGCTAACCCATCAAGGCTCCAGCATAGAGTTATATACAATAATACTACGTCGTGTCACTGCTCTGTAGCTGTTAAACCATTTGACGCATACGCCTCATAACCACTTAAACGAATGTTTCTTGAACGATTTTAGCCTAGTAATAGGTTTAATTTCGGTAGGCAATGAATTTATTACGTTTGTGTTGTCGGTGTTTGTGTTTAAATTCAATTAGTTAAATCTATAAGCGTTTTGATGCAGGGTTGTGACGATTATAATGACTTGATTAAAATTGAAATTCACTTGATTATAATCAGGGACCAGGTTTGACACAAAATTGCTGATATTATGTAAGTACCAACCAAAATAAAATACACTGCTTGTAAATCTTCTGCAGTTAGGTATATGTACGTTCTTCTACTTTTTGGGCCGATCCATGCAAAAAATACGCAACCGACTAGGATCAACCTAAGTAGGAAAATTATTGACAACATTCAAACCCTTAAATCCCGGAAAAAAATAAAGGACTTTACAACTTGTGTACCTCTAGGAGGCAACCATGAACTTCAACTGACGTGACTGTGTTCGTTTAATCGGCTCATTTGTTAAGAATATGTCAGAGGGCCACAACACCTACACCAAGTAATATTACTGTAATACCAGTTACGGTGTGCATGTTAATATTGGAATTTATACGTGGTTATCACGTTTTAAACTTTTAATAATTACGAGATCTGTTGGTACTGGCATTTTGGCAGTAGCAACTGCCAGGCAAGAAATATAGCAATCTCTAGCAACTTTAACTGTCTCATAATTATTGATGTAATCTTGCATGTCATTAAAATCTGATTATGATAAAACTAATATTGATAATAATCCAAATAATATGATTATAATCAAAATAATCTGACAAATTCGATTATTTAAAAATAATGATAATTTTTTTCCAACCCTGTTTTGATGTTTCCCATTTGTTTCTGAACTCGTTTTATTGACTCTTTCCGTTTCGAACCGACGGAGTTAAAAGGATATACCTCCCAGCACCATTTTTCTCGATCCTCCACATCAAGTACGGCCCCAAAGGTCTATTTACTTACCCGTAAATTCCCTTGCTAAAAATCCTTTTTAAAATGTGGCGTCTAGGAGATTTTCTGTTGAATATAATGGAACTTTATTTACCAACGACCTGTCACTAAATGATGCATTGCGCGCGTACAATAATCATGACGTTTCATCTCTGTGTGTACATCTACTAATTTTCTAATAATTGCCATGAGATCTAAAATCTAATAGACTAATGCGGTAAAAATTAAAACTAATTATTTCAATAGATCGCCGAAGCACAATTTTTAAATTGTGATTTTAAAATGCGAGAATCATTCCGGTTTGTGACGACACAATCAATGGGTTCACGCTGGCTGGACTATTAGGCGCAATGCCAATTGAGACAGTAGCTACGTTTTTGATGCGAGAAACGAAGCTACCGTCTCAGTTGACCTTAGCTGTGGTAAATACGCGGATGTGATAGTCGCGTGGGTGTTGTGAGGCAGGCGGAAGGTTATACGGCAGGCGGTATGTTGCTTTAAAACCGCCGCCATGTTGGAATCATGCGATGATGTCTAGCATCAAGCTGCAAGAACGCAGCGGAGTGAAATCGAAGCGTAAACACGCCGTCACGGAAGGGGGCAACGATGCCACCGCGGCGTACGAAACGATTTTGTTACGCTTTAAAAAGTTACGATCTGAAACCGTCGAAGGGATTCCCCCGAACGAATAATTCCGCCTTCTATCCGCGATCGTTTGACGAGGCGCGTAGAAGGAAGCTCAGGTTGAAAGCCCAGCACGTTTGGAGCGAAATTATATAGCCTTTCAAAACTCGATCCACAATTTTTGACGGAGACCAAGCGACGAGGAACTTGGCAGGGGAAATCTCGCTCGTCTTTCGCCCGCATGCGCAAAGCGATTCGTTTCGCCCGCTGTGAAGGAAGAACCAGCCCTGATTCAATTTCCGTGTTCCGAAACTGGAAGCGCTAGACAAGCCTTCATGGACCAAAAAAGAAAAATGAAACAAATATTGTGTAGAAGAACTAATGTGCTGTAAAGACACAAGTCATTCTTAGTATAGTACAATTCGAAGCAACCAAGGAACCCCCATGTAATACCTCAAGGGCCCCAGCACCCCCCCCTCCCAGGCCAGGTCCCCCTTTCACTTATGGCCTCTGAGGCTTGACCAACAAATTCTTGAAAATCGAACTAAAAGCATGAAATTTGGTATACATGTTAAATCACATAAATCAAGTCAAATACAAGTACAAATCGAACCAGCCGTAGAATCCCCATGAACTGCCCCAAGGGCACCCAGTGCCACTCTCCCTGTGCCTCCTCTCTGAGGCTTGACCAACAAATTCGTGCAAATTTTGCTAAAAGCATGAAATTCCGTGCACAAGTCATTGTTAGCAGTACAAATCGAACCAGCCATAGAATCTCCAAGTAATTCTCCAAGGGCCCCCAGCGCTCCCTCCCTCCCTCCCTGAGGCTTGACCAACAAATTCTTGCAGATAGAGCTAAAAGCATGAAATTCCATGCACAGGTCATTCTTAGCAGTACAAATCGAACCATCCATAGAATCCCCATGAAATTCCCCACGACCCTCTGTGCCCCCTCCCTGATGCTTCACCAACAAATTCTTGCACGTCGAGCTGAAAGCCTGATATTTCGTACACAAATCATTGTTAGCAGTACACATCAAACATGTCGTGGAGCCCCATGAAATAACACCCAAGGCCTCTATCGGCCCTCTCCTGGTAGTTTACCAACAAATTCTTACCGATTGAGGTATAAAGAAGGAAATTCCATACACAAGCCATTCTTAGCAGTACAAATCGAACCAGCTAAGGAACCTCCTAGAGGCTTGATATTTCAATCCGCGCCGCTTGTAAGAGGTCCAAAATGTGTTTCCTAGTACAGGACGTCCCATCCTCAATGTTTTCATCACGCTTTAATTTCCAGAGTTGAATACCGATTAACAAAAAACAATATATCCTCTTAAAGGTTTGAATCTATCAGAGAACACTTTTTTTCAATTATTTGGTGGGAAGAACTTGTTCAAATGGGTTTCTTACAATCCCTGAGATGGACCACAAAATTACCATCGACACGAGTGACAGTTTCTATGTTAGTAATGTTGTCGATAACTGCCCAAGTGTTGTGTTTCAGTTTTTCCCTGGAGCTTGCTGGTACTTTTGGATGGTCCATCTTTTGTTGAATGAAGCCCAAACCGTGTTCTGAATGCTGTCTGTCTTGCTGTTTGAGATTTCGACTTGCCACCATCCAACAAGCTGCTCTGTTGAATAGTGGTCCACGCTTGTTGCAAATCCGAAACTGTCAACTCTAAAAGGAGGTAATGAAACTGCCAGCAATCGGAGCGTTATAGAAACCGAAACTGAGAGTACCTTAAATCCGAAATTTTAACTTTAAAAGGGTGTATTGTTTTTGTTATACAGGATTAAAGTAGAAATCAGTTTTATAAAAATGTTGACGCTAAATGGGACGCCCTGTACAATTTTTTTTATATAATCTTTAATTTTTGGTATAGCTGGCCTACTACTTCTTGCGACTAAATGACGTTGTGAAGTCACTGTTAACCTAACAGTAGTGTAAAGAACTCTTGGTCTTGTGCGCCTTAGGTGTAATATTTTACCTTGGGGATCGAAAATGCTTGTTTTTCAGGGAATATAGTTCAAAACACAAGTAACGATTAACGAAGTTGTGACAGTTACTTGACCATTGGCACGCTAAGGAATAAGTTTTTTTTTTGGGGGGGGGGGAGGGGGAGTAGGGAGCGAAGAAAATTCTAATTCAAACTAATGGGGTCCAGGAAATCACTTACGGGTTCATTAGAAATTCAACAAAAGGCTGTACTTAGAAGTACTCAGAGCGCTGTAAAAAACTTATTTACAGGAATTTAAAACGTTTAAAGGCCTGTAATAGTCTAAAACATTAAAAAAAACATTTGTAGAACTTTTTTTTTTACTATAATAAATGGCATGTTTTTTAAAGGTACATTCCTCACAGTGGGCTTTCCTTCAGTCGTGTGCAAATGTCACAAATACATTAATTTTCCTATTTTGTTTCCCTAGCAAGATTGCTACTTTCACTCTCACCTATGTAAATATAGCAAAGGTTATTTACAGTAGGATGCTCGAAACAGTGAGAAGGTATGTGTCCTTTTAAGTTCTACCAAATTTTAATTGCGGGTTGGGGGGAGGGACTTGCCCTATAGGCCCCTCCCCCACCATGATTACGCCACTACACTCCGTTACATTACATATGTAAATGCATTCGTTGTTGTTGTTTTCCCCGTGTGAGACGGATTTGCTACATTCAGTCAAACCTGTTTCAATGTTGCAAAAGATATTTATGCGCAGGATGCACGAAAATGGTGAGAGGGTATGCCCCCTTTAAACTTGATTCAGCATCAGACTCATCCAAGTTCTACACACCAACGCATTTGCTGAGTGAGCTATCATTACTGAAGTAATGTTTTATGAGAGGGATGCATTTAGTACCACTAAAGTGTGTTCAGTACCACGCTGTAATTCATCATCCACACAAAACCAAAACTTATATAAGAGAAACCGCCAAGTTTCCAAAAAAGGTCGGCCTTTGAAAGTAGTGATATCATTCAACCAGGGAAAGGCCGCTAACGTTAATCCTATTAACCGAGTTAATCGCACCGACTAATAATTCGAAAGTTAAATGAAAATTAGAACTTTGCTACTCGCTGTAGCAATCTTCAAGTTTTCATTTAAGGTCCATAGTATTAGTATGTGCGATTAACTTGGCTAATAAGATTAACCTTGGCGGCCTTTTCCTGGTTGAATGATATCACTACTTTGAAAGGCCGACCCTTTTCGGAAACTTGATGGCTTCTCTTATACCAGTTTTGGCCAGTAACACAAAAATCAACATTAGTGAGGGTACTTTTTCTCCATAAAGGACACGTCATTGCCACACTTTAATGTTGAAGTTTTCTTGTTACTGGACCCAACACACGTGATTCCGACTATTTGCAAAGATTTCCGCCGCATGGGGAATTACACCAGTAGGCTGAAATCGATTATAAGTTTCTTACAGTTAAAAGATACAGTTTGCTAGTTTTTTTTTTACTTTTTTTTTATAGTTTAATAATAATAATAATAATAAATTTTATTCAGATCGTATCCCGAAATCCTTTAAATGGATTTGTTTGGGTGCATTTTTTTTTTCATCTCGACGGAACAAACTACACAGAAAAAGAAATAACACAAATTACAGAAAAATGGCGTTTAAATGGTATAGTAGTGTAATAGATAATCGATCTATTTATTATTCAGTATCCAGGTTTTAATGCCGCCTTTTTACACCTGATAACAATTAAAGGGAAGGAAGGAAGAATATTAGTTTGCTGAACCAGACAAACGGTACAAAACTCCGTATGTGCCCTCACCCCACAAGAGCTAATGCTCGCGTGTGGCGTGTTGGCTACCATAATAAAAAACACAAGAATTAAAAATGTCAACTTATGCAACAAATACAAAGTTTGGGTGCGTCGTAGAATAAAATAACAATAATAGTAATATAAAATTGCCACCGTTATTAGCAAATGTAAAGTTACTATTTTTATTAGCTATTTTTATTACTATTTGTAATACTATTTCACTACTATTTTAAGTTACTATTTTTAATAGCGGCTGCAAAGTTACTATTATTAGCAAATGCAATTATTACCGTTATTATTAATAAATGCAAAGTTAAGGTGCACGTAGAAAACATAATAACAGTAAAAACAAAATAAACATGCTACAAACTAAAAATGCTGACAGTGTTTTTCAGCTTACAACTTTAAATAAATGTTCAAGGGCCAGTGTACTGATATCCAGTAGCCACCGAACGAAACAGGTATTCCTGGAAATGATGAATTCCAGTAATACCTTTTATGTAGGTGGGTGTGTGATTGTAAAATTTGCTTCCAAAGAAGTAGCTGCATTTATGCAGTTTTACTTTCGTAACTTTAGGCAGAATGACAAAATTATTAGATTCACTCCTCGTGTGGTAGTTGGTTACAGAACCAACTAAATAAATCCTTCCGGTATATCGTACGACCCGTTGAGAATAGCGTTTGCAGCATGTACACAGGTTAGAGTTAATGTCGCAAAATCATGTCGCACGAAAGAAAAAACAAGAAAATGACTGCATTGGCAACATTTACATACGTTTGAAATAATGTCGCAAAACTGAGTCTTACAGGAAAGTCAACATGGATGAGTACCTTTTTCTCATCTACTTGGCGGCGACACACTAGCGTGTTTCTAGATACATAATGGCATAAACGGAACTCGAGCGTTTCCGATTTTACCTCAGACTTCACGGGACGTTCAAGGGACGGCTTCCTCGCGTCTCGCGGAACCCCGATCAAGCGCTTCGGCCCTACCTTCCCTCCCCCGCACCGATCGTAATCGCTTCGCCCTCGCCGTAGTGTCGCCGATCTCCGCAGCGAGCTCTGCCGTCAGCACACATCACCGCAGCCGTCACCGTGCTCAGCAACGCCGCGTCTCACATTCGCACGTGATTCATGTGCACGCGGTGTGTCTGGCGCGTGAAACCCCGGACTTGGCCGACCGACTCGAACCTTACACACCTTGTGTGCTGGCTGGCGTTGGACCGTTAAAAAGTTCAAAACCTTGCTCTCTCCAGTGTCCCGTTGTTGAACCATAAACGTACTAGAGGAATATAAAAAAAAGTGTGTGCGTGTGTGGGGGGAGTGACGTGATTTGTGGCGTGGACCCACCGACTAAAGTTTCAACCCCCCCCCCTCCCTCCCCTTGTCTAACCCACCCCCTCGGTGCTTGACGACCCGGGATGACGCGTGGGTGGTGGCGGGACGCGCCTCATTAAGCCGCCATGCCGGGCGGACGCGGACGACGTCCGGATCGCCGGTTCGTGTTCTGGTGGTGGGTGAATGTTATGTTGGTATGCGGAGTGGCTAGAGTGTCGGCCGCCCACACTAACATCGCTATCTTCGGGGGAGTACCTGTCATCCGCGAAGATTTAGGTGAGTTTGAATTTTTTTTTTTGGGGGGGGGGGGGGGGGTACTTACTTTGAATTTTGTCGCGCTGGTAATTTGTTGTCGTCCTAACATAATGAACGTCGGTGCTTTACCGAAAAATGATGTTGTTCTCCTTAACGTAGTTTGTTCTGACGTTTTGATATTTTGGGTTAGGTTGGTTGCATTGGCTCAAATTTTACCTGGCAGGGAATTTTGCCGCGCTGGTTATTTGTCGTCGTCCTAACCTAATGATCGTCGGTGCTTTGCCGAAAAAAGATGTTTGTTGCTCTCCGCAACTTAGTTTGTTCTGACGTTTTGATATTTTGGGTTAGGGTGGTTGCATTGACTCAGATTTTACCTGGCAGGGAAAGTGTCATGCGGGGAACAACTTTACTACTTTTTTGTGTTTTGCAGGACGAAACCTTATGGTGTACTTCTTTCTGTTGGCTTCTTTATGTACATAATCGCGGCATTAAGATTTTTAAATCTGACAGTTAAATTTTAAAAACTAAATTACTGTAAAAGCTCTAATTTTGATACCTCAGGGCCGCAAAATTGGGCGGTTATTTATATATAATTAGTTTATTTTCGTTAAGCACGCTACATGATGAAAATCGCAACGAGGAATGCCAGATTTTCTATTTTATATAGTAACGAACCAGGCTAAAAGCACAAAGTAACAAAATCATTGATAATCACACCACAAACAGACAATAATAAAGAACACTGGGCAAATAATAATAATAATAAAATAATTTAAGATATTACACACTTGATGTATCCGAGCTCATGAAATAGTTTATGAAGAAACTTAAAAAAATTCGACAGTGTAAATTACCAGATATTGACTTTGGTAAGCAATTCCGAACTTTGGGAGCAGTGCAAGACACATTCATTTTCACACAGTTAGTTCTACGATTTACGAGGAACAAGTTTATTATTGGTGCGTGTGTGAGGATCACAATACCATCTGTTGTTACTTACACCATAAAGGGATTGTTCCCAACATTTTCCCTTTAAAGACTTGTGCGTATACATAGCATACATAAAAACAATGTCAAGCCGTAGTAGATTTAGTGATTCAAGCAACGGCAGCGTATGCTTCCTGTTCGGTACCTTGGCAATAAGTCGAACTGACCTTTTTTGTAAAGTTTAAATTCTTTGTAGATTAGTCTTCGTTATGGGGGGGGCGGCCCCCCCCAAATTGTAATACTAAAAAATGATCAGGTAACAAAAGTAA
>JAHWFP010022490.1:60921-79801 GCA_023313725.1 Lithobius niger | reverse complement strand
AGTCAAATCCTAGAGTACATGGAATCAGATTTCTTCACTTTCTTCTTCATTGCGTTGTTATTTGATACTTCACATTAGGCTGACCGTACATCACAGGCGACATTTGAGTCGCGACGAGACACTGAGAGGCAAAACGTCGCGAAACGTTGCATCTGGTAAAGTGACAGCATAAACATTTTGTCGCGCACAAGCAGTCCGATGCTCAATTTCGGTCGTTGAGGTTTGTTGTTTGTTGTTTGCTAATAAAAAGAACTGGTAGTTTGTTGCCAGTTCTTTGTATACCAAATTTCGTGTTTAAACAGCCTTTATTTCATATTATAAAATAATAGTTTGTTTTGGTTTTATTTTATTTTGCATAGTAAAATTACTGTCCAGACCATTGATCAGTGCATGTTTTTTAATATTCACATTTTGGACCAGTTGAAATATGTATGTAAAATTTTCAAATCATAACGGAAAATCCCTGCAACGTTCCCCTTTCCTCCAAATGAAAAAACACATCGATCAAACCACGTGTTTTGAACGTTGCATGCGTTCATCAAACGCCTCAATGCGTTTAGTCGCGAGACGAAAAGAAAGGAGCTTCGCCGTGTTGTCGAGAGTCGCCTGTAGAGACGTCTCGCGACAGCGTCGCAGCCTGTGTGTGGCGCTCAGCTCATTGGTATGGTTGTGGAGACGTCTGCAGCACACTGAAACAGGTTGTGGCAAAATGTTCTGTCGCTAGACCAAAATGCCGCATTAGGTGTACCTCAGACCCTCAGACGAAACGTCGCGAGACGCCGCATCTGGTGGAGAGACCCCGTCACCGTCATACGAAAAACTAGGAGCTTCGCTTCGCCTAAAGACGTCCGCAGCATGCTGAGACAAGTTTCGACAAAATGTCCTGTCGTGCGACGTTTTGTTGACTTTGGTGTGTGGCAGCTCGACAGGACATTTTTTCGAAACCAGTCTCATCATGCTGCAGACGTCTCCAAAACCATAGGAAAGAGCTGAGCGCCACACACCGGATGCGACGTTGTCGCGAAACGTCATTAGGCGTCTCACGACAACATAGCGAAGTTCCTTCTAGTTTCGTGTGACGGGGTCTCTCCACCAGATGCGACGTCTCACGACATTTCGTCTTGCAACGACATTTTGTCGATTTTGGTGTGCGACGAATGTCTCGCGACGAAACGTTGAAAGACAAAAACGCATCTGGTGGAGCCACCCCACCAGACGAAACTAGGCATCCGGTGTGCGTGGCGCTCAGCTCAGCTCGTTGCGATGGTTTTGGAGACGTCTGCAGCACGTTGAGACAAGTTACGACAAAATTTCCTGTCGTGAGACCAAATGTCTAATTTGGTGTGCGGCCACCCTTACAGTTACAACGCTATATTTGCCAAGTATAAAAGTCCATTTTAAAAGGTAGTGGCTAACGATATTTTCAGTTGTAGTGTAGGGCATATTTTCGGCGCATCCCACGCACTACTACACTTACCACTTTTACGCCGGATATTCGAACATAACCAAAGAAATAAACATAGCGGTGTTGAAACTATCGAACGTGGGTCCTCCTAACAACGTAACGTTTGAAAATTACGCTTGCTGCAAGGATTGGTTGCATGATTAATAAGTAAACAAGCGAGAGAGCATTACTCGCAAATTTGTTATGGAACAATTTAGGTGTCTGTTAGGACAATATATGGCAACTTCGTTACCGGATATGCAGATTGATGAGTTTTAGTGTTAAAGCTATGGTAATTCCAGCTGTGCAAGGGGTCGTGCGCGCCGGCACACAGTGTGCTGTGCCATCTATCGTAATGTGATAATTTTAGACATTAATTTGAAAACTTAAAGAGCTACGGCGCAGCGATTTCTCCTTCTACGTTGTCTATTGAACTCATCACCAGTGGATTCAACTATGACGTATAGCTGCAAGTTGCCTAAAATTCTCTGTTACGTAACAATGTCCACGTTACAATGCCAAACTGTTACATTCTGCCATGCGACGACTGTGAAAGGGCTAGACTTCCATTTTAGATTCGCTCACAATTTCTATATCAGCCTTGCAATCCAGACATCCCGATTTCAGGACAATTTCGGCAACCTAATTTGAAATTTTGCCAAGAAACTAAATCTCACCTTTAACTCAGCCACGACACGAGTCTTCTGACAGTTGCCCGCAACCTTGAATCAGACGCACCCAATTCAAGATTTATGAAACTAAATCACCAACGACTCGTATTCCATCCAGAGGGACACGTCAGCATTAAAAGGAGAAGAGGAGGTTTAGTTCCTTTCATTCATCCTGGTGCGAACTATGAAATAAAGTTCACACCAAGTGAGGAAGACGCCGCAAACAACATTGTGAAAATTGTGGGATTTTAACACACTTACTGCACAATATTTCGGCCTCGACATGTACCTGGAAGGTCTTAACTTATCTAGTAAAGCACTCTGGGAGGCATTTTATGTCACATACTTTTAAATCGTTGTGGGATAACAAATGTGTTGTGATGAGTCTGTAGTCAGTGCATGTTCCAGACCCTATTGTTTGTAACCAGTAAATTACAGATCAAACCTAATTCTTCATAAAACTACGAAAACAATCCAAAACAGTCAGTGCAACTGATTCATTTTTTTACGACGTAAATGCGGTAAGATTAACATTTTTAAAATACGTGATATGATTTCAAGTTAGGTTAATAATAATAATAATTTGTTGCTGTAGCAACAGAGCTAGCAAGAACCCAGGGGGTCGCTGACTGCCAGCCTAAAAAGGGGGCAGAAGTAAATACATGAAGATAAAAAGCAATGAGGGGAAGGTGTGATAAAGAGTAATGAATGGGCTTATTAAGGTGCAAAAGCAAAAATTGAAAGCATGCGTACAAGTTAAACATAAAACAAGTTTAAAAATAGCATGGCCAAATGAATTGGGATAGGTAGGTTGGTTAGGGTCACGACTGGCTTACCACCAAGGTTAGACCTACCAGGGACACAAAGGTCACTACTGTCGGCCAGCTAAGGCCTTTCGATGCGTGAGCTACTCACAGCCAACAGCGCTATCTCAGTCGGCTGCGAGTCGAAATTGATAAGTATCATCTCTCGGCATTAATTTCTGCACGTTCCAGCAAAACAATGGCGGTCTCCGTAGCGTGTTTTGGTGATGCAGTAATTAAATTGTGGTATCTGACGTATACGTAACGTATTCTTACCGCAATTCTTGTCCGCCTAAATAATCTTTGGATCTAAGACGTCGTAAGGCCGACTTCACACTTACCTTCAAAATTCTGAATGGTTTTATTTGTTGGCTGACTGGCCTCTTTTCGACTTCAGTACTGTAACCTAGACCCAGGGACATAGCTCTAAATTGGTAGTCCCTCGATCTAGGCTAGATTGCCGAAAAAACTTTTTCTCTGTCAGGGTTGTCGCAGTTTGGAATTCCCTGACTGAGCAAAGTGTCTCTTCACCATCTGTTGCAGTCTTCGAGCGTAATTTGGGTCTTTCTTACTTGCCTTCGTTCGTAAAGAGGGCTGAACACTGCCTCTTTAGCTCCCACCGGCCCTTTTATTGTTTAAATTTTCAACTTTTGAAATTCGTGGAGCGGCGTTAAGTGGCATTCGTTGCCCAGTATGTTTCCAAATCACCTTCAACTTACTTGGTGATTAAACCTGCTACTATTATTGTATAGGCCTAATTTCATGTGATACCACACAGAGAGCGAAAACACATTACTGTTGTGCTCCCCCAGTGTGTAAGGAGAAAATGGTCCAGTTTGGGTTGTCGAACAAATGTCTAACTAGGAAATCGTGTAACAGGATAATTGTCTAATACCGTAAATCGCCTATTAACAGCCCCGGTAAAGCTACGGCACACCCCCCCCCCCCCAATAAAATGCTATAAAATGCTAAAATGCTAGAAAAATTACGATCTAAAATTCATTAAGGTCAGAAATTGTGAAATTGCAGTAACTAGGTAATTTCACGATTTCTGACCTTCCTATATTCAAGGAAATCAATGTTTCATCCCCTTAAATCGTGGTTTTTCTGCGCCAAAATTAACTATAAGCTCCATACATAAATCAAACTAAATAAACTAGCAAACTAATAAACTAAATTCCTGAACAAATGAGAGTAAATGCATTCTTCGCCTTAACGCTGGACTGAAACTATATCACGTACGTGAATGATCGCATAAACACCGAATTTTCCACTGGCGTTAGGCCTAAACGCCCTCCCTGAACAGAAGTACGATTCGAATTACAACTTTGTTAATCCCACTCCTCCCGTTTTTTTTTTTATCGAATTAATTTTAACAGGCCATGGGCGTTTAATAAGCGATTTACGGTATTTGTCTAATTAAAATTCTAGAAAATTGTAATAGATATGCTTACAATGGATAATCGTCTAACTAAACAATAGAGCAGTGACATTTGCTGCCATATTGGCACCAGCTTGGCACCAGTATGGGTTTTGGAGGGCATAACTACAAGGTGCACTACATAAAAATGGAGGGAAAACCAACGGAAGAGGAGTATTCTTAGGCTTAACAAAACTTTGTTTTCTCCAACAACAAAAATCGCGCGTTTTAGGTCTACGAAATCACTCTTAGCAGCATCGGCTTCAGTATGACGCCATTCTGTTTCTCTCTGCAGTGCCCCTTGCAGCTAACCCATCAAGGCTCCAGCATAGAGTTATATACAATAATACTACGTCGTGTCACTGCTCTATAATATTTTAGCAACTAATTTGTGACTACTTGCGGTTTCTGATGTTATACATGTACAGCTGCAGCGAGGGAGGAAGTCATGTTAGATGTTTTTTCATTACACGAATTTCTTGTTAGGCGATTTTCCATTACAATGTTACACCATTATGGACTTCCAATTATGCGATTTTCCAATAAGCGATCATCCCACGCTCCCTCAGCATGTTACCAGCCCCTGATTTCTAGCCTGTCTAACTACCATTTTTTTGTTTTTATATTTCCAGATCAACTGCAGGATAAAAATTGCGCCACAGGCTATGCGCCTACCAAGAAAAGCTACTGCCAAACGAGAAATCATATCAAAGCTTGTGTCCATTTTTGCGATTGGGACGAATGCAACGACGCTTACATCGAGAACGATTTTTACAGGCTGAGGCGGGAAAATGAGGACATGGACACTGGGACAGCTCCGCAGCAAATACAAGTATCGGGCAGTTTGCCTGTATTGTTAGTGTTCAGCACACGGTGGGGTTTGTTGTAGGACGTTTTGGTTTTAGCCTTTGAATTGAACTCCTTGAAATTATTCATAAACGTATTGGACTTTACTCTTTAGATCCTAGACGGAGACTTGCAGAAGAAAAATGTCAGAGACGTGCATGGGACTTGTTCGCTACAGGAAACAACAACAGAAAGGTTGGGGCGGATTGCTCTTGTGTTAAAAGAAAACTCTCGCTTTGTAGATTTTCACGGAAATCGAAAACAAATTCTTACCGAATTGAAATGGATGTGTCGTAAATTGAACGCCGCCATCTTGTGGTGGCCAACAATGGACACTTTCACAAACTTCGCGAACAACTCAATTTCGAATGCTGGGCCTAACTTGGCCTTCCTATATATCTCAAGATGGCTTAGTAAATATTCGCTAATGTAAATTATAGGCCTAATATCACAAATATCATACAACTCACAACAAATATAGGCCTATTCACACAAATATAGGCCTTTTCACACTAATGTAGGCCTATTCACATAAATGTTTGCCTGTTTACACAAATGTTTGCACATTTACACACATTATATGCCTATTCACACAAATGTTTGTCTATTTACACAAATGTTTGCCTATTTAGTACATAACTATAAACCTATTCACACACATGTTTGCCTATTTAGTACATAACTATAAACCTATTCACACAACTATAGGCCTATTCTCACAAATACAGGCCTAATCACATAAATATACACCTAATTATACAAATGTATAGGCCTATATCCACACAAATATAGGCCTAATCACTCAAAAGTCGGCCTACGTACGTGTGGCGCCATCCTGCAGAGGGCTAGTGTTGTATTCCTGAGTGAGTAGAGCAAAAGTAGTCCACGCATTATTCCCATGTGACACTGTCTAAACCTTTTGCTAGTAGATTACACATATTATTTATCGGATGGGCAAGGCTGCTTTACTGCTGTTCTGAATCCAAACTTGTTTTGAGTTGACTTTACGTTAACCGACGTATGCAGTTATTTCTTTTCGGTAGGTGTGCTTCACTGTTGGACATGAAAGCATGCAGTGAAGCGCCGAATACAAGCTTGTTTTGAGGTTATCTACTGTGCCGCAGTGTTGTTAGTTCAATTTACATTTGGGCGATAGAGAGAAAAAAAAATCTTGTTCTGGGAGCATTTTATCCTCACAAAATGGGCTAGGTCTCCAGGGTTTTTTATTTTTTTAAAATTGATTTTAAAGGCTGACGTTGACAGAGGGTACACATTCGTTCTTTACGTCGCTCTGACTCACCTCTACTTGAACTCAAACAACTTCCAAGTCGCTTTGCCTCAAACCACCCTCTCACGTCGATGAATTCCAGAGCACTTTGAAAACTAACGTGTATCGACATAGCATCGATTTCCTATACGTCTCTTTAGCTCCAGCTTAAGTGTGATCGGTTGAAATTTGAGTGTGGAAGCATCAAGAAACTAAGCTCGTCGAGAGCTCAGCTAGTTCAATATAGACACGGGAATAGACCGGGGGCGGGATGATGGGGATTATAGATAAGCAAGATGACTTACATCGACTTAGCAGGAGATGCCGTGTATGCGTTGTCGTTAAAATCGCTCCGATTTGAACGTCCCTGTATCCAACTCTTTCCTAAAGTGACCTAAGTTCCTTGTGTCAAAGCGATGTGAGTAATATCCGAGCACCCTCGACCATTTAAGCGTTACATACAACAGCTCTCCGTTGGGCATTTTGCTAAAGCTTCGTGCTCTACCCAATTTTTCCGGGACCCCCTAAGGAACTGGCTTCATAATACCAACATTTGAAATCTCTAAATGTTAGTGAAATGACGCGGATCGGCCAATTTTTGCCTAATTGCCTAAAGCACTGCTCCGGTGATATGATACTGAAGTGAAAGTGTCATTGATTGTGATGGCTACTTTCGAGGTATTCTCTCCACCATCATAAAATCCAGAGACGAAGTTTATCCAACATGTATAAACCATTGCTTAAGGATATGATGATGGAGTGAAAGTGTCCTTGACCATGATGGATACTTTCGAGGTCATTCTTTCCACCATCATAATCACCAGAGACGAAGTTTATCCAACATGTATAAACAACTGCTCGGGGATATGATGGTGGAGTGAAAGTGTCTTTGACTGTGATGGATACTTTCGAGGTCATTCTTTCCATCATTATAATCTCCAGAGATGAAGTTTATCCAACATGTATGAACCACTGCTCGGGGATATGATGGTGGAGTGAAAATGTCTTTGATTGTGATGGGTACTTTCGAGGTCATTTTCTACCATCATAAGCTCCAGAGACGAAGTTTATCCAACATGTAGGCTATAAACCACTGCTCGAGGATATGATGGTGGAGTGAACGTATCCTTGACCGTGATGGATACTTTCCAGGTCATTCTTTCCACCATCATAATCTCCAGAGACGAAGTTTATCCAACATGTATAAACCATGGTTCCGGGGATGTGATGGTGAAGTAAATGAGTGTGAATGTGTCCTTCAAGGTCAAACAAATCAGAGTTATTAAAATATGCACCTATTAACCGCATCAGGGTGGCAAGAGGGCTGTGCAGACTTGTACCTCCCAGTGTATGTTTCGTGACAAATCCAATATCCCTATTAAATTCGACGAAAATAAGGTAATTAATGTCAGGGGAACAAGATTAGGTTAAATTCGTACAGTACCTTGCCTTCATCAAGTATAACTGCAAGCATAACTGGGACGAAAACAGTGTAGAGCTCCAACTTACCTACAAAGACAAAAAAAAAAACAAATATTATAATTAAGATTCTGAAAATATGCAGGGGTGTCCTAATTCAACACTGCAAAAAATGCACTCGGGCACTACTAATTAGATGCTTTTAATTTGTATTTATTATTAAAGGATTAAAGTTTTTTTTTTCAGTAACTCGTTACGAACGAGGTCCAGTTCACCTGGAGTGAGTCGTTCGTCACTGGCGAACCCGTCGAAAACAGCACGATTTTGACTTTGGCCACGCGTGCAAACGTCGCAACGATTGCTTCAAGTTTACGTCATTTTCGAACTTTCGCGAGTGGTGAACAACTCGCTTCTGGTGGTTAGGGCGCATTTAGGCTAACGACTCGCCTTCGCCTCCTCGCACCTAGACGCTTGAAATCATCTGAAATTCCAACATGGCGGCGATGTTAGCTCGCAACGAAAACGGCCACTATGTGAGTTCAGAAGCAACTGGAAAATCGTTTCGTTAGAAGGAAGTCTTTATCTTATAGAGCAGTGACACGACGTAGTATTATTGTATATAACTCTATGCTGGAGACTTAATGGGTTAGCTGCAAGGAGCACTTCAGAGAGAAACAGAAGGGCGTCATATTGAAGCCGATGCTGTGAAGAGTGATTTCTTAGACGTAAAACGCGCGATTTTTGTTGTTGGAGAAAACAACGTTATTTTAAGCCTAAGAAATCCGCTCTTCCGTAGTTTTTCCCTCCATTTTTATGTAGTGCACCTTGTAGTTATGCCCTCCAAAACCCATACTGGTGCCAATATGTCGGCAAATGTCACTGCTCTATTGTCACAGATTATAAGACTGCAAGCATTTACTCAAACGATGTCGGATTTACCATGGCAACGACACATGTGCCATCGCTATTAAATAATTCTAGCTCTGCGAGAATGCAGAGGCCAGTCGTTGCGTAAACGCGCCCTTTAGTTGGTGGAAGCGTGGGCAAGAGATGGAAGGAAATGGGTATCGTGCAAAAACACGAGGGAGGAAGGGAGGGACAGTTCAGAATTTATGTCACACTCGATTGGGGCGGGGAAGGGAAGATGGGTGGTGGTTTGATTTATTACGTCTACTAGAGGAAGCCCGTGCTATGCACGGCGCCGGTCACATTTCCCGGGACATTTTTTCGGCACTCTTCCCGACGACTTGTCAGAATGATCGACCACTCATGCGTGGCTCCTGTTTGGCTGCAGGTAGAATGGGAGAGCGCATTTGTAATGCGGGCGCGAGGAGGGGAGAAGTGATTGTTCGGCCCGGCGACTTGTCAGATTGAACCTTTTTTGAGTTGATCAACCACTCATGCCTGCCTCCTGTTCCATGAAGGTAGAGTGGGAGAGCGCATTTACAATGCGAGCGCGAGGAGGGGAGAAGTGATTGTTCGGCCCGGCGACTTGTCAGATTGAACCTTTTTTGAGTTGATCAACCACTCATGCCTGCCTCCTGTTCCATGCAGGTAGAGTGGGAGAGCGCATTTACAATGCGAGCGCGAGGAGGGGAGAAGTGATTGTTCGGCCCGGCGACTTGTCAGATTGACCCTTTTTTTAGTTGATCAACCACTCATGCCTGCCCTCCTGTTCCATGCAGGTAGAGTGGGAGAGCGCATTTACAATGCGAGCGCGAGGAGGGGAGAAGTGATTGTTCGGCCCGACGACTTGTCAGATTGAACCTTTATTGAGTTGATCAACCACTCATGCCTGCCTCCTGTTTCATGCAGGTAGAGTGGGAGAGTGCATTTTCAATGCGGGCGCGAAGAGGGGAGAAGCGGTTTTCCTTTTAGTCTTCCTTTTAGCCGGCGTCCGACATTATTATATAGATTGTAACACAGATGTTTCTAGAATGCGATGTAACAAATTTATAATTTATTGTGTTGGAAGTTTCGACTGTTTAAATTTGCGTCGCAATAATTTTTAATGTTTTGTTATATTAAAATTTTGATTTTTCACCTAGTTGTCGTCACTCCTAGACCTCCATACGCGGACCAAAATTAAATGATAGAACGTTGAAGTACAACAGGGGGGGGATTCAGTGTAAAAGTGTGATATAATTATGCGTGTGATATAATTACGCACTGATGGTTGTGAATATTGTGATGTTTGTGACAAGGGGTGGCGTGGGTTTCAAAACAAGCAAAAAAATGTGACGTAATTTACTGGGATGGGATGGGGGGGGGGACGAATTGGCAAATTGAACGCTTACTAATTCTAGGCCATGAAGTCGAGTAAGGAGTAGGCAATAGCAAAGAGACTGAATTAAGCGTGCGGGAGTGAAAAAGACTATTCAGGGTTGAGAAACGAAATGGGCTTCACTGCAGTTCCCAGATGCTACAACGGGTGTTTGGATTCAGGTTGTATTCAGGTTGGATAAAAAATAAAGGCCATTATGACTCAAACGGCTGTGTATGGACCTAATTTGTCCATCACTGGCTTTCGACCATTAACCGAAACACGTGGTTGCTGTTGAGGTGTCGTTTTACCTTGGACGAATGATTCATTCATTCAATCATTCGTCCAAGGTTTTACGTTTGAAGCGTTTTAGTTGTACATAAGTTTCTGAGTCATGTTCCTCAATACAGATTTGTGTTAATGATTTATTATTATTATTATGGATATTTAAGCAGGGGGTTGGAACTGTACTAGAACCAATGCATTCCAAATCGTCGTAATCTGCAGAGCTTCAGGCGTTTCGCCGATGCTGGCATGAGTGAGATTCGAGAGAGGCCATTCGTACAATTTATTTTATTTACACAATTATTGTAACGCCATACGAAGAACACAACAGCTATTTCAGATTAGAACAACAATTGTAAAAAGAGAAGAAACATGGCGGCCACCTGGTGCCTACGTTCTCGTCTCTGCTCTCGCCTGAACGAGATTAGTGAGAAACACGGCACTCACTCCGGTGGTCATCACTCTTTGTGGTGTGCGACAAGGCTATGCATATAGGCCTATTACAGGCAGATTCAGGTTGCCATAAATATAAAAACGCTGTATATCTTGATGTTTCTTTTTGTCATCTAGCGATAGTGACGTTTGCGTGACGTAGGCAGAGACGCACGGTATATATTCTGCAATCTGGATGGTGCAGATATTCTGCAATCCGACAATGGAAATTAACCGACGGTTGCATACCATCGTTAGGAAGACAGATACACACCGGCACATGCTGTAAATACTTTTTTCTCTGCTTCATACATTTGCTTTGTAACCCACTAGTTCCACGGTTGGTGGCTGCTGCGGATCTAACCGTCGTTTTAATTCTTTCTACCACAGTTGACCGACTGGCGAACTATAGAGCAGCGTCAACTGACGTCATATTGCTACAAGAGAGATACCTGCAAGGGGCACTAGATTGAAATGGTGGGTTAAACAACGGCACTTCTAGTCAAGCCAGTGCTTTGAGAGTGGATTTCGTAAGCTTAAAAAAAACCGTTGTTTTCTCCAATCCCTTATGCTGCTTAGGTTGTAATTGGAAAATAAAGATTCCACTTGCTTAAAAATACCAGCAACTGCCAACAAATCGACACAAATCGCGCGTTTTAGGCCTAAGAAATCCAGTCTAATAGCATTGGCTTCAGTAAGACGCTTTTCTTTTCCCCCAACAGTGCACATTGCAGCTAACCCAGTAACTGGCTCCACCATAGAGTTATATACAATAACACTACGTCGTGTCACTGCCCTATACATTGCAGCACTCCTTGCTTCCTGGTCGAATTGCAGCTAAGGTGGGCGTTTGGGCCCTGGTTGAATTCCCTAGATTAGCCACCGAATATGGTTTAAGCTGGTGTTTGTTTATTAAACCCTATGCCTTTTAATGAAGAAGGGATTCGACTTGCTTCGAATGACGAGGGATTCGACTTGCTTCGACTTGATTCGAATGACATCGACGAATTTTCCCAAACACTTGCAATGACATCTTTTAATTTAGAAGTGGCTGCGTTCATTACTGTCTGCAGTATACATGTCTCCGTCGAGCCAGCAGCAATCACTATACACGTTGAATTGGACGCCCGATAGTAGATGTTTACGACTGGTATCCAATTTGGAACTGCGTATGATTGATTCGATAGAGAGAGATACATCATAATAGAATGAATCTACCATCTGCAGAATGACCGCAAATGACCGCATAGGTTACAAGACAGGAGGAAGTCAGCCATGACACCTTCCCAGTCACACCGGAAGTGTTGTCACCGGAAGCAGCGCAGTAGCCACTGTGCACGTGCCGGAAGTTGCCGGAAAACGCACAAATCCCACTACTTTTAGAACCAGCTTTCATCTCTTATTCTAGGGGTGCTACAGTGTCACAACTGTGAGACTTAATTATTCTTCAAGAGGAGGGAGTAAAAATGCTGTGGATGAACGTTAGTGGCAAACATTCTTTTACTTTCCTTTTATACTCCCACACTCATTACTATGTGTTTTCAACTTATTCGTTACCTTCCTGCCTTTCTCCCCCTTAATTTTTCTTTCGGACTACCCATTCTCAACAGTGTCGGATTGGGCCGCTCGGGAATCTTCAGGGAGGTCCCCACTATAGGAGATCCTTGTATAAAAAAAAAATTGCAAAATTTAAAATTAATTCGTATGAGTATCTCCCTCGTTTTTTTTTTTTTTGGCCAATGGGGAAAGGACATTTTGACGAATCAGCCAATCACAGCCCGCTTATTCTGATCAGCACTGTGAAGGGTCTGCCCAGTGGACACTGAAAGGGAAAGGGTTTAACGAGCGTTAACCACTCCTGGTCATCTGCCCGAAGCCCTAAGGCCCAATGCCTGCACCCAGTGGACACTTATCGGTAAGTATAACAATAGACCCTTTAGTTTAGTTTTCGTAACAATAGACCCTTTGGAATGGCACTGCTGACATTGTTGCACGGGCAATCATACTGCCAAGAATACGCTGTTGAATTGTTATGGTGAGCGATACATTCAGTCAATAATGTTCTCAAACCTTGGGCAATTGAATTTTAAACAATTCAAATGTTGTACTGAACTCTGCGTAGGCGGATAAATCGTTCCTGACAGATGCCAATGTTTGTTCAAACATATTTCCATTGTTGATATAGAACAATGTTGCATTGTTGGAGCACGTTTCTAAATCATAATAGAGAGTGCGAATAAGGCAACTTTCTCACGTAACAATGCTGAATCACAACAATGTAGATTACATCTAGGAAAAAGTGCTGCATCAACTCTTCTGTGGCAAAGAAGTATTCAAAATTCAATGTCCAATACTGTACATGCCAAGTTTTCTCTATACTGAGTAAGGTTTTTAATTCGTATACACACCTGTAGAATACGTTTTGTATCCATAGTGGGTTTATACTCTAAGTTGACTCATAGTTACGAACAAATGGTTGCCATTCTAATGAATTAACGGCAATTGAAAATGAACTTTAATCTATAATAATTTATAATAATAATAATAATAAATAGTTTGTTGCTGGAGCAACTGGTCTGGTAAGGTCGCATAGGATCGCAGACTACCAGCCCCCAAAAAAATGACAATAAAATTTCCAAAATACATGGGGTAATGAAACATGAAGATAGGTTAATGAAACATGAAGATAAAAAATTACATTCAGAAGCATGGCCTGGAAAAGGGTGGATGGGAAGGAAAGGTTTTCGGGTCTCGACTGCCTTGCCACCAAGGTTAGAGCTCACAGGGACTCAAAGATCCCCGATGGCTCCGCCAGGCGAGGGGAAAATTGGGAGGCCAATTGTTATACACCAGAACACTGGAGAAACAGTGGAGAAAAATTAAAAAAATTAAAAAATTTGAGGCAGGTGCGATATGGAGTAAATTTAAGAAATATTCAGTTTACTGCGCAGTACTCAGGTCGCCTTAAAAACTTTGACAGTCGATTAAATTAAAAATTTGTTTGAAGCGGTCAACAGAGGAGGCCGTTACTGCTTCTTCAGACAGTGAATTCCATACTGGTACCACGCGTAATGCAAAAATTTTTTCCTACAATCATGTCTTGCCTTTTCTATCAGCAGTTTGTGACTGTGAACCCTTGTCCAGGTCACGGGACTAAGTTCAAAGAATGGTAGGTCAATTGATAGTTGACAATGCAGAATACTGAATGTTAACGTAAGATCTGCTTTCAGCCTACGAGTTTTAAGAAGTCGAGACATAGCTGTTTAAGACTCACACAATATAGTAAATCGCGCATACCTGGCAAATATTTTGTAAAACGTCGCTGAACCGACTCAAGATGATGATTGATATCTTTAAGGAGATATGGGGACCAAACCGGACTTGCGTACTCCAAAAGTGGACGAACGTACACCTTTTACGCCCATAACCTGCATGGTGAGGATATTTCCCGAGCTAAAGCATTTACTACTCCAGTAAAGCTAATTAATTTCAGCATTAAAAGAGCAAAGCTTAAAATTTGTTGTAAATGGGAAGATGAGTACAGTTCGTGAAGATACGATTAGAATTAAACAAAAATCCGCCCCATTTTTCCAATATTAGCGATCCAAATTCACTTGTTCAAAGCGTGACACACTGTGTCGTAACTTGACACGCAGTGTTCAGAGGGAAATCCCGGTAATCATCAAGTATACATCGGCGTCGTATTTAATTAAACTCGGCAACCAAATTCCACTATCTGCATTCAGTACCAAATACGTGTAAGGACTCTTCACTTTCCTCAGCACAAAGTGTATCACATGCCACATTATCCATTTCGTAGCACGATAGTAAGCTGAGGACGGTGATAAGGAGGAAGCCCTGCTCGCTTCGTTATAGTGAGGTCCACGGCCGTTTCCATTAACGCCAGTATTTGGATCCAATTTACAGTAACACGTCAATTCCGTCGCTCCAGATTGGTGACGTGGTTAAATTTAGACTTGGTGATGTTGACACATTCAATATAGTAAGATTTGCGGCACGTCAAGGAGGAACGATGCAGTGACTTGCACTGTCACCCCTTTCGGACCAGGGTTTCCAAGGAGCACCAATTCCTTCCCTTATCACTTGGCTAATATTTCCCTGAAGTTGCTTAAAAATCCCTCTCTGCCTAAAACAAATTCTAGTCATTATTAAAACAGTTAGCATGAAAACAGCGTATACAAGTTGGTCCTTAAGTACTGGAAATATATAGGCCTAAAATAGGCCTAAAATAGGTGTAGCCGATATAGAAGTATAATAGGCCTAAAGTAGCTTTAAAGTTCGTAAGACCATTACAAAACTTTCAAAATGTTACGAATTATCCTTACTTCTATATGGCATTAGGTGTGACATTAGGGATGTATTGGATTCTGCTACCATTTGGTGAAGAGTATTTAGGCCTATTTTAGGCCTATTTCGGCCTAAAATAGGCCTAAATAAGTATTTTAGGCCTATATTTTTCCAATTCTTTATGGACCACTCTATACATTTGAGTTGAAGGATGTAGTGATTTTGAATTCACACTGCAAAGTGCAAAACCACTGCCGCTCGGGGTCCAACCAAAATCCAGACAACGAGGGAGGCACGAAACCGAACCGACATGACGACTGGTATGGTATTGCTTATCTTGACGTTAACTCTTGTTGCGCCTGGAACCATCCTTCGTGTTGCTCACCCCTTCCCCCTTCTCCGGACAACAGTTTCAACTCCCCCCCCCCCCTTTTTCACTGAAATGGAGAGACATAATGCTGCATCAATAAGAAGCTGCTGCAGTTAAAATAAAAAATAAAAAAAATACATTCGTATCAATTAGGTGCGGTAGCTAAGGCTTGTGAGACATTTAGACGAAAAAAATATGAGACTCAAGTCCGGTTGTTCCTAATACGTGTCGGCTGCTCTAACCACAGAGCTATCATATACACCGTTTGCCATGATTTGGGTAGTGTTCTGGTAGCCCAGTGGTTAGAACAGTCGACATGTATTCAGCCGTATTGGGTTAAAGTTCCGGTCAGATCGGATGAGACGTGCCATTTTTGTAAATGGCTGTACACCAACTATAGCCTTTGCTGCAGCATCCGACTGCTTACAACGAGCAGTTGTTTTTTTTTTTTTTTTTTAATCTTATTCACTTTTTTTGGTAAACCAATTGTACGAAGGTAGTGTTCAGTTTGTCGAGAACTGACAGTTTGGTGTCCACCACGAATTAATTAATTTAAACACACACGCCAAGAGCTCGATATGTGTAAAATAAATACAGTTGTAAACCACTCCCGTTCATTGCCGTATCCGTCCGTGGGAGCATTCACAAACTGCGTTACCTCCTGGAGGGGGGAGTATGACTAAGTGTTATGTAACACTCTAATTTTCACAAAATTATTTCTCGCTAATTTTTTTTCTAAGTTATTTAGCTAAATTCTTTTAGCTAAACTTCTTTTCAAACTTCTGATTACGACTTGAAGATTTTTTTTTCCAAAGGGACTGGTAATTTGTCCATAGGTACTGACTAAGTACAGCTTATAAAGATGAATTCATAAAAAAAAGCTATACAATAAGTGGGGGACGGGGCACGAAAATATTACGTATTTTCAGGTGGGGGGTGTGGTCATGCCAAGTATTACACTTGTGTTACAAACTGGGGCCGGGGAGTTAAAATTGAAAGAAAAAGATGTTAATAATTTGTGAATACTCCTTGTGGGTAGAGGAGAGAGGCCTTTATATGTCCTTTGACTAATTTATTACTTATTACATTATATGGGGACACGAAAAGTTTACATAAACACAAAATTTACGGACCAAATTTCTCGAACGATTTTTAAACTCAATAACAAAAGACATAAGTCATAGGCTCAATAGCGTATAGCCTATATGTTATTTGTAACTTCTTGCCCCCCCCCCCACTACAACTTCCTAGATCTCCCAGTTTCCATTGGCTCTTGGGACTTAGGTACCGGTCATTATTTATGGAGGGGGGAAAAGCCCGAGGAAATGAAAATGCGACTACCTAATTTTCGATGACCCCCCCTATATTTCGAGACCCTGAAAAAAATCTCGATCCCCACCCCCACTCAAGGTCCAAAAATAATGTTACCTCCCCCCCCAAAAAAAAAAAAAAATTCAAGTATGATGAATACACTGTTTGCTTGTATGCCTACATCCGTAACATAGTCAGCACCTGAAGAAGACAAAAAACCAGGTGCCAAGGCTTTCCTACAAAGTTTTTTTTGTAAAAACTAGATTTGCAGAAATGGCTATAGTAACAGTTTCAATACACTGTAACATTCACATCACGGGGGCTCTGGGGGGCAAGCCTCTCAGAAGCTGAGGCGTTTTTAGAAATTTTGATTGCATAAAGTGCCATATTTGAGGTCCAAAATTGGCTTTTTCTTTAAGTTGGTCAATGTGTTTTTGACCCACCCCCTCTTGACGGGACCTGAAAAATTTAGGACCATTCGAAAGGGTCCAAATACTTCATGACCCCACCAATTTCCTTTGGCCCCCCCCCCCCCCCCCCCCGGGCGATAAATAATGACCAGTCCCTTAAATATCAGACTGCCACAGCAGGCCGTTGAACCCTCGACCTTTTGATGGTATTGAAAGGTCCTTTGGTCTGAAATTTCGAGGATCCAATTCATCACTCGTAGTCTGACGCATATTTCCAAAAAGTAACGATGTTTATTGCGTCGGTACACTACTTACAAGTCACACGTTGCCTCATAAAACTATGTAGTGTTGTTCACATCACGATTCAAAACACATTAAAGCATACAAATTCATGAAATTCCTATTTACCATTAACTTGATAGAGACGGTCAGAAACTCCGTGCTCACCTGGTATGAATAACTGAAACCTGTTTATATATACCTGACATGGTTATCATAGCTGAGCGGTGTAACAGATGGGGATCTCTGAAAGCGTAAGGGGACCTCACCAGGCTCCTTGTCAGTCAGTGCACGCCAGGGTACTGCGAGAGACTATACAAACTTCCTTCAGCGGGTATGGGATTTATTCTGACCTTTTCTGGACATTTTCAATTTGCCTGGCTGTTTCAGTTGGTCTTACTCGGACCATCTAAAGCGTCTACGCTTGCGAGTCCCTCCAACTGCGTCGCATGAGGGATGACCTTATCTACAACATTAAGGACGCATGATGTGCGTGTTTGTACCTCTACTCCTTTGGAACCAAACACCTACAAACACGGGAGTAGGACCAAAAGAAAGATAATGAAATTGCGCAGAGTATAGGTCTATTTTCATCGCTGTAACTTGATACCCTCAAAAACTCGAAAAAACCCTATTTTAAAACCCTGAAAAAATAACGTCAAACTTTTCTTTAAACCCTCATGATGTTTGTTCATGACGTCATAGTTTGTTCATGAAAACCTCCTCGAGCGAAGAGAGATGATCTGGAAAAGGATGCACGCAAAAATAACCTAAAAGGACGACGCACGGTGGTGCGTGGATTGAGCGAGCAGAGCGAGCGATTTGCACATGAAGCAAACTTTTTCAATGTATGACTTGCTTTGCTCTTTCTCAATCTTTATCTCTCACCTTCATACGGGATTACTTCTGGAGGAGAAGGCGTACAAATGTGCAAACAAACAAATCGTATGTTTTGAATGATATACTAGATGAATTGTAGACGCGCTTATGGATCGACGCGCACGGAGCTCACGGATGGCTGGACTGTTGGAACGATTTTTGGTTATCATTTGTTTATGCAGTGAAGCCTTACGAACAACGCGTGCTGCATCCTGACCATTAGCTTGATCGTTTTAGACGTGGAATGTCTGTCAGCAGCACAAGAACTGCAGCATGAAAGTTCCTCGAGGTAGCGAGACGACGCGGAATGAGCGAGCGAAGCGAGCAACTCCGCTAGTTGTTACATAAACGAATTGATCTGGATTACAGAAATTTTTTTTTCGTTAAGCCACAACTGAAAGTAAGTGCCGGTTCTTTTCACACCGAAAAATGCAAACTTTTTTTCAAACCGGGTGGTCTCAATTTGGATCTCC
>JAHWFP010022490.1:48480-60821 GCA_023313725.1 Lithobius niger | reverse complement strand
CAAAAAATACATTTTTTTTTTCAGGGGGGGTGGTTTTATTTTTCCCCCCCCCCCCCCCCCCCCCTCCACCTCCTCTGCAGTCTCCTCACCACGGCTTTTAAAAGAAACTTAAACGTGATCAATTTGTCCAGTTTTTTAATTACACTTTTCCGGCGGTCACATCTGACATATTGGCGTAGCTTCTCTGAGTCGTTAGTATAGGGGAGGGGGATAAGGGAGCCACCTTTCTAGACCTTTTATCACAACGTGTAAGGCCACTAAAAATTAAACAAGTGGTTCTCAAGAGCGCGCGCATGGGTTTTTACTTAGCGCATGAAACATTTTTTATGACAACTGTCTAAAAAAAATAAAGCATCAACAGCCAGAAAACGACGTATCCGAAAAGTTAAAGTGTTTTAAACTTTTCGGATACACAGTTTTCTGGTCGTTAATGCTCAGGTCGCGGTGAGAATGATAGTAATTCAGGGCAAGGAACACCTTACAGCACATCTCTGTGTTTGTAAAATCTATTTTTATTTTAATTATTTATTATTTTATTTTTCTCTGCCCCCCCCCCCCCTGGAGTGGTGATCGGAGGTTCTTAGGTTCGTTCTCCTATCATACATATTTTGCTTTCTGAAAGTCTAAACAGTTTAAAACTGAGTCGATTCATATATACGAGAGACATAAAGCTGCATAAAAAATCACAATTGAACCAAAGGTATAGAGACTCAATAAAGAAAAGTCATCATTTCACGTTTGTTTATTCCAACATATAACAAGAATCTTAGTACCGAAATATATGCAAACATGCATTTCCAAAAGTTTGTGTCATGATAAGGAATTATTACTTGTACGTACTGGGTTCCCCCAACACACGCACACATCAGATTTTGCTCTTAAAGTTATAAAGTCATTGTCAGAACAGTGTGGACAGAATGCCAGCAGCAATACATGCGCCAGTCAGCAAAACGTTAGGAGAATTGATGGTAGCACCATTACACAAGTCGGTGTCGCACACATATATACATCCCACATATTGGATCTCGTCCACATTTACCGTAGCTCCACACGTATCGTTCATCTTCAAGGACCAACACATTTTCACAAGAGGAGGATCTACAGGAAAGAATAGGTTGATTACTTGACTTTTAAATTATGAATCCTTTATTAAATTGGCTGCTAAGATGCATGCATAAGTGTTGTAAATGAGGTTCTGCTTAAGTTAATATTATTAACTTTTTAGACATTTTATTTTAGTCAAAGGTATAGAATTACACTTTTCCGGCGGCCACATCTGACGTATTGGTTTAGCTTCTCTGAGTCGTTACCAAGTGGAGTATGGGGGAGGGGGATAAGGGAGCCACTTTTCTAGACCTGTTATAACAACGTGTAAGCTAGGCCACTAAAAATTAATCAAGTGGTTCTCAAGAGCGCACGCATGGGTTTTTACTTAGCGCATGAAACATTTTCTCTGACACTGTCTAAAAAAAATAAAGTACCAATCACGCATCAGCACTTTCACCAACCACTACCTGGAACCGATGACCACATGAGCTCATTGCTCCATTCACATGATCGTCTGGATCGTTCGGAGGCATGTTACAACTAAACAGTTGAATCTAAAGAACGACTTTTTTCAAATGTGTAACTTTTGCACGATCATCCTGGCACTAAACAACAGATATTGTACTCGACAACAAAATGTAAGCTACTGATTTCGTTTTAAAATAAAAATAAAATAAAATAAAATTTTTGCCGTATTAACAGCAGGGTTCCCAGAAGGGCAAGCCACTTACACTGGACCCATACAAGTTTTTTCTTTATTCATTCTTTTGTCTCCATTTCAAATTCTGGTCGTTTCAAAAAAGCCCGAAGACTTAACTTACCAAGGATGGACCTGAAGTGTGCCGGGGAACGAGCCCTGACCGCTTCATCAGGAAGAGAGTTCCACGCAGATGTAACCCGAAGCGAAAAGAACTGTTTTCGGTAGTCACAATTAGCCGACTGTACTGCCAGTTTAAAAGAATGTCCGCGTGTAGTCAGGCACGGAGCAGGGTCGAAGAAGGGAAGATCAACATTAAAAAAAAACCCGAACGATTTTAAACGTCAAATATAGGTCTGCTTTAAGCCTGCGTAGTTCAAGGGACTCAAGTTTAGTTTTCTCCAACCTTTCTGCATAGGATAGATTTTTTAAGTTAAGTAAACTCTTTGTAAATTTGCGTTGAACGCGTTCTACCTTGTCAATATCTCCCAGAAGAGATGGGGACCACACCTGGCTGGCAAATTCCAGCAATGGTCGAACAAACACTCTGTACGCCCAAATCTTAATAGTATTATTGCCAGATGTGAAACACCTGTTCACCACTGCTAGACGGCGGACGGCTCTCGCCACAATAAGGTCGCTGTGTTTGGTTGACTTAAGGTCTGACGTTATGCAAACACCAAGGTCGTTAACTGAACACACGTCTCGTATATGTAGATTACAAGATAGATTACAATGTAGATCGCATGGATTTTTTTTCCCAACATGAAAAGCTAGACACTTAGGAATAGCCAGTTGGAGCTACCACTCTTCACTCCAATCGTGAATATAATTTAAATCACATGAGATGGCTGGTGATGCGGATGATAAGTCGGTGATAGGTGCCCCCATCTTCAGGTCATCAGCGAATTTAAATTGGTAGGTAGATTGATCACTGCATTGCAGGTCGTTTACAAAATTACAAAAAGCAGTGGTCCAAGCACAGAACCCTGTGGGACGCCACTCTGGATGCATGAAGATGAAGAGATGGTTTCTTTTATCACAACTCTCTGTGTCCTGTCCTTAAGAAATGACTTCAGCCAATTTAAAAGTTTTCCACCAAAACCCAGGTACTCTAATTTATAAAGTAATTTCGAGTGTACTACTGTCTCGAAAGCTTTTTTAAAATCAAAATAAATTACGTCGTTAGGTACACCGATGTCAATCCCTGATGTCAAGAAGTCTAAAATGATAAAAGTTGGTATATAGTGGATCTTCCCGGTAAAAAACCAAACTGATCATCCGGTATAATATTATTTTCCTGAAGATAGGCCAGCATGACAACCTTTATAGAAGTTTCCATTAATTTACATGCAACTACAGTTAAAGCGATTGGCCTGTAATTTTTCGGATCTGCAGGGTCACCGGATTTAAATGCCGGAGTTACATTTGCCGACTGCCACATTGAAGGAAGTTTGCCAGAGTTAAAAGAGAGGTTGAAAATAAGTGTTAATGGAATCGCTATTTGTTTGCTAATTTGTTTGTAAAAAAAAGGCTGAGAAGCCATCCGGCCCAACAGCCTGGCTTGGTTTTAAGAGACTAAGAGATGCCAATGTTTTTTTTGACAGAGAATACAACAAGGTTACAGGATTTTCCGGTGTCGTTCAAATTACCCCGAGCAAATTTGTCGTTGTCAAGGACCGTATTTGAAACAAAAACATTGTTTAGAATTTCGGCTTTTTGTCTATCGTCGGTGACGAAGTTATTTCCCACTTTAAATGGGGGAATCGATCGCTTTGAACCCGTCGTTTGACGGTAAAGTCTAAAAAGGGCAGATAAGTTCCCCTCCTTGATAGTTTCTTCCTCTTTACTGTACCTCCATTTATTTGCTGCTTCAACATAGGTTTTTCGGCAAGCATTGTGTCGGTCCAAAGAATCCTTTGTCGGGTTTGACTTGTGGCTTCGCCATAGGTTTAGTTTTTTTAAACACAGCTTGGTAAGAAATCTTGGCACAAAGTTTTTAGAACTATTTGAATGGGTAGGCGCGGAACGTGACATTTCGGTTTTTGAGTGGAGTATACCTAATAGTTTTAACCAAGCCATATTGACATTTTCCTTGTTCATGGATAGTTCATGTGCCCAATCAATATTGTTTAAACTGTCACACAAAAGTGCAAAATCGATCTTTCTAAAAGCTTTACGATTGAACTTTGTGACTGAATTACAACACTGGACCGTGAATGCCACCATGCAGTGGTCGTTTTGTTTGGTAAAAAAAAAAAGCCATCGTTATTGATGCATCTTTCTCTCTATGAATGGTGGACACTCATCCTTAACTTTTAGTTTTTCTTTATCCCTGCACCTTCCCCTTACATTTTCCACAATTTGAATTTCGGCCGCATCTGGATTTAACCTCAACATGACGAAATATTAAGGCTGGGCCAATCATTACACGAAACTGGCCGATACCAAATCTCGATCCCGATAACCAATACGAAATCCCCAAGAAAATTAAAAAATTTGCCTTGTAAATAAGAGACAGCTGCTTGGGGTTTGGCCTATTGGAACGCTAGTGAAAAAACTTTCAAAATGGAGTATTCAACATCAAAATCGGTCGACGCGAAGTAAAAATATCGTCAATTTGTTTATTACCGATCTATTTGGATTTTATCTACCGATCCCGATTTCTACTGATATTGCAAATGTCGGTAAGGAATTACGTGAGGCATAATCGGGATCGGCATAGCCTTACAAAATATGCGTTTAGTTGTTTACAGTTAAAGGGACACCCGGCCTGCCTTATAACATTCCGCGTGCCAAATTACAGCTACGCGCAGATCATCAACCGGGCAAATACAGTGCCAAGGTCGGCTGGGGTGGTAGCTGCGTTCCTCGCATAGCTGATGTCTCGGTTGGCTTTGCATTCTGCGCGCTTCTGAAAACTTAATTAAGCCACGGGAGTTTTCAGATGGCGCTGTGGGCCGAGAATGCTGGCGATTTACAATGTGAATGAGTTGGAAGAACACTGCCGTTCAGCGTTTGAGAACGAATACCGACGAAATTACAGCAGATAAAATAAATCAATTAAGAAAGAAATTCAAGCAGAAACAGTAGCCTAGAACTTCAGCTATTTTTTATCCCATGAAATATGCTTTACAGTATTACTAGTAGAAAGGAAGAAATCTCACGGCAAATGAGAACAGCGTCGCTTGTTGGTAGTTCGGCTTTGCTGCATAGCTCTGGAGTATAGCGACCGTCCGATGCGTTTGTCGATGAGCAGAGCGATCGCGTTTTAACAATTTTCAACAAAGAAATAAAGCATAAAGGCTGCTAAATAACAAAGAACCTTTGCTTTTACAAAAGAAGCAATCATTTTTTACCCGTGTTTCTACTTCCCTACCAAAAATCCCAACATCTTTCATTAATTTCCGTCCGGTGTTCCTTTCGATTATATGCGTTATTTTTGTAGCAGTGGTAACTTCCGTCTAATGAGTGGAAGTTCGTATTTTAATCCTGTTGTTTGTACTGTGACAAGTCTTGAGTTTTAATCCTGTTTTATTGTATGCAATTGCCTTCGTTTTTTTAGGACTAAAAAAAATTATTACCAGACGTCATGCTACCATGATTTAATGCAGAGAAACGGAACAGTCCAAAGATCTAGGGGTAGCAAAATCGAACTCGCGCTAGCGCGCTCGTGCGATTTCGCAACCCCTCGATCTTTGGACTGTT
This sequence comes from Lithobius niger, assembly GCA_023313725.1. Taxonomy (NCBI): domain Eukaryota; kingdom Metazoa; phylum Arthropoda; class Chilopoda; order Lithobiomorpha; family Lithobiidae; genus Lithobius; species Lithobius niger. The sequence continues at coordinate 55,369 of JAHWFP010022490.1, read as the reverse complement.
CCGTTTCTCGCAGACGAGCAATTATTTCGGGATAACCCGGTCTACTTCACGGATATCTATTACTTATTGCCTGCCATCGAGTTTTTGGGTAGCGATTAGATGTTTTTCCTTCCTGAAACTGGTTTCCCTTTTAGCTCGTTTCGCTTTTTTTATGTTGTCAATCTGAATAAACGGGCAAAACTAAGTAATTTACTTAGGTGATAACCTTAGTGGTTGAATTTTTGTGCAGATTAGACAGTACACAAAAGCAAGTGGAAAAAGAAAGTGTAGATTGGAAACCTCTGGAACTAGCGAATGTTTGACATGACCCTGAACGCATCTGGCTGTTAAAGTTTTTTGAATTAGGTCGGAAAATATAATTAAATATTTTCTACATAACCTCTTTACGAATTATTGTTTGTATATTTCTTAAGTTTCAGAAAATCAAAGAATAAATCCGAATGGAAATTTCAAATACCATACAAAAACTTATTTTTTTGTGGCGTGGGTAAAGGTCTTAAAGTTTCGGAAACCTTTTAGTATAACAATTTTTGCAGTTAACTTCATTAGTGAGCAGATAGAGTTCACGAATTTGTTAAGGTGAGTGCTGCACTAAATTGTCATACCAAATCGAATTACTTGCTTTATTCTTTTAATCGGAGAGACAACACAAAAAGAGTGAAACGAGCTAAAACGGAAACCAGTTACAGGAAGGAAAAACAAGTATCCACTACCACCGAATAACTTACAGGAAAACATTTTTTTAGGATGAAAGTACATTTTCTAACAGTTTTCTGTTGGTACAATATTTTTACCAATGTGTTCTACTAATTCGGTGGCAGGCAATGCATTTTTTACCGTTTTTATTTTAACTATTTGGGACCACGCACAAGTTAGGGACCATTCACTGGAAGTTTGTGGTGGAAATATTTTAGCTCCCACCCCCTTAACTCGCACTAAAAGATCACCCCTTGAAAGCCTTTTTTTTTCTAGCAGGGGGGCCCGCCCCCCAAGAAAAAAAGGAAATAGGGATGAAAACAAGTATAGACCACTATCATTATATTCCGTTTCTCTGCATTAAATCATGGTAGCATGACGTCTGGTAATAATTTTTTTTAGTCCTAAAAAAGCGTAGGCAATTGCATACAATAAAACAGGATTAAAACTCAAGACTTGCCACAGTACAAACAATAGAATTAAAATACGAACTTCCACTCATTAGACGGAGGTTACCACTGCTACAAAAATAACGCATATAATCGAAAGGAACACCGGACGGAAATTATTGAAAGATGTTGGGATTTTTGATAGGGAAGTAGAAACAGGGGTAAAAAATGATTGCTTGTTCGTAAAAGCAAAGGTTCTTTGTTATTTAGCAGCCTTTATGCTTTATTTCTTTGTTGAAAATTGTTAAAACGCGATCGCTCTGCTCATCGACAAACGCATCGGACGGTCGCTATACACCGGAGCTATGCAGCAAAGCCGAACTACCAACAAGCGACGCTGTTCTCATTTGCCGTGAGATTTCTTCCTTTTTACTAGTAATAAAGCATATTTCGAGGGATAAAGAATAGCTGAAGTTCTAGGCTACTGTTTCTACTTGAATTTCTTTCTGAATGGATTTATTTTATCTGCTGTAATTTCGTCGGTATTCGTTCTCAAACGCTGAACGGCAGTGTTCTTCCAACTCATTCACATTGTAAATCGCCAGCATTCTCGGCCCACGTTTACTACAGCGCCATCTGACAACTCCCGTGGCGTAAGTAAGTTTTCAGAACTAAGTTAGGATCGATAGACCTTGACAGAATCAAGTCAACGATTGTGTTGTCACAAACCGGAATGATTCTCGTATTTTAAAATCACAATTTATAATTTTCTAGGCTACTGTCTTATAATTTTGCATCGGCGATCTATTGGAATAATTAATTTGAATTTTTACCGCATTAGTCTATTAGATTTTAGATCTCATGGTAATTATTAGAAAATTAGTAGATGTACACACAGAGATGAAACGTCATGATTATTGTACACGCGCAATGCATCATTTAGTGTCGGGTCGTTAGTAAATAAAGTTACATTATATTCAACAGAAAATTTCCTAGACGCCACATTTTAAAAAGGCTTTTTAGCAAGGGAAAGACTAACGGTAAGGAAATAGACCTTTGGGGCCGTACTTGATGTGGAGGATCGAGAAAAATGGCGCTGGGAGGTATAACATACTAACATAACTAACATAACGGAAGCAAACCTATTTATGTTGCAGTTTTTACTTAAATGTCTGCCTTCCTGAGCTGGGAATTGAACCTACGACCTTTGAAACCAAAGACCAATGTCCTGCCGCTGAGCCACACTGACACGGCCTCAGCGGTAGGACCTCGGTCTTTGGTTTCAATGGCCGTGAGTTCAATTCCCCGCTCAGGCAGTCTGACATTTAAGTCCAAAGGGCAACGTAAATAGGTTTGCATTCATATTTACTTAACCCATCTCGAGCCTGCAGTTGGTTTTCCGTCATGTTTAACCCTTTCACTAATTAATTATTCCTGGTGATTTTTCCTTAGGTCCCATAGGATGGTTTGGTTGGTGGTGAGATTCGAACCGGCATTTTCTTGGTTTGGAGACGAGGACGATGCCCGCTGGGCTGTTGCAGCTCGCTTTGCTCGGGGTCCCCGTGGCCCCATCACAAAGCTTGCGGTGCGCATTGAGAATTAGTTTTTGGCCCGAATACTTTATGTTCGAGGATACCAGTACCGAAGGGGTTAATACAGTTAACAGACATATGTCTGCTAGTAAGGCCGCCTCTTTATCATCAATAATCAATCTTTAAACAATCGGAAGCCTGATGTAACTCTAGTCTCTTGATTGGAATACAGGCATTTTAAATGTCTATTCGCCCACATTAGTTATACCACAATCAGTGTGTTAGAAAAATTAAAGTGTTAGCAGCTGTTAGACCTTAAGATGTCCAACTGTCACAGCAAAAGACACGTCGTATTAACGTATAAAGTTTTGTTACGTTTAACTTACATCCTTTCTCCGTTGTCACTTTCATACAAAGTTTATCTTCTCGATCGCACTTCACCTTGGTTAAATTCGCTTTCGTACAATCTGGATCGCCACAGTAGTAGCACTGCATTGCCTCTGCAACAAAATACGAAACTGAACTGTAGGACGGTAGCTAGTGCTTTTGTTTGGTTTTGGCTTTGTAAGTACGGCCTTCGAAAACCACAAGCCAATGTCAACCAAACCCCTCCAGCCTGGAGGCAGAGCGGAGTTTCCTAATGGGCATTCTGTGTGTTAACTGTACTAAACTGTCTCCAGATGGATGAGTTAGGTTGAATTTGGATTGGTAAGTTATCGAAGGCGTCCCATGTTCAATGAACGACGGAAAAAAAACTCCTTATTGGTAACGAGATCGCCATAGAAAGTAGTTGCACCAAGAGCCAAAATTGCAGCCAACTTGTTTCTCGTCTCAATACTGGTCACTCAAAAGCAGGGGGTGCTTTCCAAAGTGATAACCTCGGCGATTGGCGCTGAAAGCTGCGAGAATTTCCTGGAGAACATGTTAAAAAAAAGTACTTTACATAAGCCAAATATTCCAAAGTGATAACCTGGGCAATTGGCGCAGGAAAGCTGCGAGAATTTCCTGGAGAACATGTTAAAAAAAAGTACTTTACATAAGTCAAGTATTCCAAAGTGATAACCTGGGCGATTGGCGCAGGAAAGCTGCGAGAATTTCCTCGAGAACATGTTAAAAAAAAGTACTTTACATAAGTCAAGTATTCCAAAGTGATACCTGGGCGATTGGCGCAGGAAAGCTGCGAGAATTTCCTCGAGAACATGTTAAAAAAAAGTACTTTACATAAGCCGGGTATGACAGTGAAACCTTAAAATGCTTCAGATTACTGGGATCTTGCTTTTTACCGATACTGGGAGCTTATTCCGAGAGCAAAATTCTCAAAACTAAACTTCACGAGAATGTTGTGCAAAGAATTTGTAATGCATTTTCTAAATTTACCGAGCTCCACCTTTGGTACGCGTCTTCGTCGATTTTCTAAATAGTACGATTACAGTGAAGAATCTGCCATAAATCTGATTGCCGTTCGGACCTAATATCTTTACGGGGTTCGCATTTAGCTATTTCCGATTTAACTAACACCAAATGTGTGCACCCGTTGACAGGTCTTAAGTGCTTTTTGAAAGCCTAGGAGGACAAGTCACTGGCGCACCTAGAAATTTTGTTTGGTGGAGTGGGGAGGGGAACGGGTACACAAATTGTAATTTAAAACTGTGTTCAAGAATTCAGCATAGGGTCTAGGAAAGAAGAGGGGTTTCTGTAAGTCCCTTGGAGCCCTGCAAAGCAACTCGTTTTCGGTAATTCAGTAACTTTGAACGTTTAAAAAGCCAATTTTCGGCATTTTTTTAAAAAAATGCTTATTTCCCACGTACCTACAATCTACAGTAATTCGTGCCTTTTTTAATTTTTGAAGTCGTGTAGACCCATACGCTCGAAACATAGTTACACATTTCAATCCCGCTCCCAGATTGACAATATTGCCCCTTTTTATAGTGCAACTTCAAGGAATTTCAATAATTTTGATGTGTACTTATACCCCCGCCCCCACCATCTTTACACTGGTAAATGTTGATCCCCCTCCCCCCCGGTACGAAATCTAAGAAACATAATGAGATTATGTACTTTGATCTTCATTCGTTCAAAACCTGTTAAGGTCACCTGGGACTTTCGGATATCTTGGATAATTTGTACACCTTTTTCCCTTACATATTTTAGCCTTTACACATTTTTTTTAAATTTACGGCAAACTCTACACTTAAATCAAATTACCTGTATCATAGATATTACGAATTACTGCAAGAAGAAAGGCTGCAACCAACGATGATACAGGCACCATTTCTTGTTACATTGTAATTTCACAGAGACGCTGAAAAATAATTGTTATCATTTTACTAACATTGCAGATTGGTGGTTTGGGGCTTAAATTTCTCCTGCGGAAAAAAAGGCTTGGGTTTGAAAAGAAGATGCCTTATGGTTTCGAGGGAAATGACGAGGTGGTCAAACCCTAGGGAATTTGTGCCCCACTTGCCCCATTAATGAGCTTACCCAATTTGTAATCCATTTATCCCATTACCCTAGTTGTTTTCGTATGACCCTATTTGGATATTAAGAAAATGTTAGGCATGGCGTAGTTTATCTCACCAACTCTGAAATTTGAAAGTTGTGCCACGGTGAAACCCGTTCCTCGTCTTGTGAAGCTCGAGCTAAGGCAAATGACCTAATCTCACCTAACTTATATCAACAATAATACGCCAAAAATCACAGAGTTAAAAAAAAAAACAGAGTATCAACGCCTAAAATAATGATTCCATTATCGTGCGAAGTTGGTGAATTAACCTACATATTGCTCAAATGCTGCACCATTCAGCATAAAAAATGGACACACGGTGACGTCGTCCAAAAGAAATTTTTTCACGTTGAATGACGTCTTTGCGCCAGACTACACTTAGATGTATTACGTCCGTCAGCAGTCGACAGGTTTTCGTTGAAGTTTTTTAAACGCTTATAACTCGAAACTTTAACTTGATGGATTTAATGCCACTGAATGCTTGAGAATTGCTCTTTTCTGTAGGGCAATCGCTACGTTCTCTGTTATAATTGCTGCTGTACGTTACCATTCCTAGTCAAAACGTTACGTTAGGGTTTTACAATGAGGTTTTACCCATCGTCTTTTGTAGGCAATAAAATTTAATTATTATTATCATTATAATTATTATAAAACCCATAACAGATAAAATTACAAAGCAAAATGTAAATAAAAGATTAAATAATGGGTAAATCAAGTGATACAGTAAATAAAGGTTTGCAGAAGGGAAAATAAGGGTGCCTAGCAATATATAAGGGTAAATAAGGACAAACAAGCGTAAATATGGGAAAATACGGGAGCCTAGCGATATGTAAGGGAAAATAAGGGTGCCTAGCGATATGTAAGGGAAAATAAGGGTGCCTAGCGATATGTAAGGGAAAATACGGATGCCTAGCGATATGTAAGGGTAAATAAGGACAAACAAGGGTGAATACGGTAAAATAAGGGTTCCTAGCAATACATAAGGGTAAATAAGGACAAACATGAGTGACTAAGGGAAAATACAGGTGCCTAGCGATATGTAAGGGTAAATAAGGACAAACAGGTAAATAAGGGTAAATACGGGTGCCTAACGATATGTAAGGGTAAATAAGGACAAAGAAAGGCAAATAAGGGTAAATAACGGTGCCTAACGGTACACGAAGGTAAATAAAGATAAACGGGGGTAATGTAAAATGTTTTTCAACGCAAATTCGGAGCCAAAGTTTCCCAGTCAACTTTTTATAATGACATCTTCAGGTCGCTACTTTGAAATACCCAGCATTAAAAGTGAGCAATTTAATTACCTGGCATTAAATCAGTGCCAACATTAGAAGCCAATATTGTCTTCGTATTGTAAAGTGCTTGGTGGTCTTGCACAAAGCAGTGAGAATGGAGCCGGTCCACGTCTCAGCTATTAGACTGTTGACAAAGTTACAGGTTTAGCTATGGCGCTAAAGAAACAAACACTCAATTATCTGTTAACAATAGGTTTACGTACACTGTTGTACTCAACAGTAGTGTATAATTACCAATTGTCCATTTCATTATCAATAATGTGTAATAATTTCTTGCTAATAATGCGACTGCAGTTGTGGTTTTGAGTGTTGTTTACTATCTTTTCTATTTTGTACTCGTCAGTCCTCCCCCCTACTTCCCAAGGTAGTAAGTACTGCTGGCAGGCTCTTCCCCCCCCCCCCCTCATCTCGCGGAGGTCGGTTTATGCAATGGGCATATTGTGCAAATGCACAGTGTCTCCACTCCAGAGGGGC
>JAHWFP010022490.1:33237-48380 GCA_023313725.1 Lithobius niger | reverse complement strand
CCGAGTGGACGGCTGTTGATTTCCAGGCCGGCCAGGCCGCATATTTGTTAGCGGCCAAAGCATGACAGCACGGGGCGGCATGCATATTTTAGTAATGTGAACTGCTAATGAGTGCAGTGCCTTGTTGGTAGGATTGTGCCCTTGTCCGTAACAATGATGGGTGGGTTCTACTAGTCTCTCTTGCTAGAGGAGGTAAACACGGCCGCCGGTTTTCAGGCTGAGAAATTGTGTGGGTGAAATCGGCCTGAATATGCTGCCTCACACTTCGGCCTAGGCTAGAGCAATCGCGCAACGATACGAATTCACAGTGTGAAATCAGTGTAGAGTTGGGCCCTGACTAAAGACCTCATACGAAAAAAGCCCAATTCTCCATGAACAATCCCTTGCACAGGGCCTCCACTTACACAAATTTGACCCTGCCCCCACCCCATTCTCTCCCCTCCGCCCAACCCCATTCTCTCCACTCCACCCCACCTCATTCTTTCCCCTCCACCCAACCCCATTCTCTCCCCTCCACCCCACCTCATTCTCTCCCCTCCCCAACCCCATTCTCTCCCCTCCCCCAACCCCATTCTCTCCCCTCGGCCCAACCCCATTCTCTCCTGTCCGCCCCACCTCATTCTCTCCCCTCTGCCCAACCCCATTTTCTCCCCTCCACCCCACCTCATTCTCTCCCCTTCGCCCCACCTTACCTTTTAATAGCGCATAAGCACCAACTGACTCAGCGTGAAGAAACTAGCAGTTAGTCGAAAACCAAACCTTCTATGTTAACGGACTTGTTTGAAGTTGTAGAGGGGCAGACATAATCAAGAGAACTAATTTCGCCAAGTAGTGTTTTTTTCTTATGCTTCTGACCAAATCTAAATCGAAACTCCTTTCCCGGATGAATCTCATATCCTACCAGGTAAAATTCAAGCGAATATAACTGACCTAACCTAACAACAACAACATTAGAAATGAATATAATTCAACACCAGCAATGCAGGCCGATAAGACGAAACACGCCAGCATACGCACACGACATCACGAAGTACGCGTAGAAATTAAACGGGAGGATTTTGGTCTGCGATTAAGTGCTTTTCACGTAGAAGCCCTGATGAAAAGTCGTAGTTATTCATACTTTAATATGTAATAATAAAAAAAATACCAGTCAATTTAAAACGTTAAAACAAAGGTGAAATTCATAGGTCATAGAATTTAAGAGTGTTTGTTCTATCATATAGCTTCCTACATGTAAAAGGCTTAACGCTCGGTTTCATGCAGTATTCGAGACGCGTCGTCAAGAGTTGCGTTAAAGTGAAAGCACGAAGAACGAACTACCCCAAATCATAGCATTGCTTAGTGATAGCGGGCTGCACAAAAACATGGTATCTTTTCATTATTATATTTACCGGTGTTGTAGCGCTAAACGAACATTATTTTAAGGTCATGGTGACTATTCTGGAAGTCTTCGGACGATTTGCTGCTACGTCAAATGATCGTTTAACATATTTTTATTGAGAATATAAAACGCCGTAGCGTAATTATCTAGACACACGCTAGTGTGTTGCCCCAAGTTAGGCAACAAACATCACAACAAACATCACATTAATTCAATTGTCGAGATTGTAAACCATTGTAGCGCGACGCCATTGCGTCAGTGTCTTATATCTTGAAGCATAGTTGGGCACATTTCAAATACTTGGGGAAAAATAATAATGCGGTACAAAAGCTTAAATTGTATTGAAATCGAGAGCAATGACCCACCTGACAAAAATTAACTCTTGTTTGAATGCCAGCTATGCTGCTTTCAATGCAAAATATACCCCTCAATAACGTTAAAAATGTGTTACTAACTAGCTAGCTAACTATTTAACTAGCTATTTAACTTTGACGTTAAATGAAAACTTGAACATTGCTACCGAAAGTAGCAATGTTCAAGTTTTCATTTAACGTCCAAAGTATTATTCGGTGCGATTAAGTTGGCGAATGTTTTGGTGTGTTGATATCACTCCTTTTAAGGGCCGAACCATTCGGAACTTGGCGGCCCCTTTTACCAGTTTAGGTTTTTGATATGATAGAGTATAATACACACGTATGTACTGTACTTGTACATTACTGGACATTGAAATTTGAACACTTCTTTGCCCAACAAGCATTGATGCAACGCCTTTTCCTGGGCGAAAACTCCACTGTTACGATTTAGCTTTGTTACGTGAGAAACTTGCCTCATTCGAGTTCGAGTGGTGTGTAAAGTCTAATGGGCGCCCCATATGAGCCAGCTAGAAATGCGTCCATTCTATTTCTATCCCAGAAGACTGTATTCCTAGTCGCTTTAGCCTCGGCAGCACGCCAAAGTGAGTTGGCAGCCTTCACCAGGGATGAGGGTCATATTAGTTTTGCCAAAGACAGGTCGGACTGGTCTGACTGGTCGGGGGTATTTTTGACGTTTTCGGCCCATGTCGGAGCAAAAAATTGCAAACCGGGAACGACATCAAAGCCTGTTCGAATTAAGGCTCTAAAAGAGTGTGGACGTCATACAGAATGGTTCAATCACGTTTGTTAGACGTTTCGGTTCTCTCTTTCAGGAATCGGTTCTGGACCTCTTTCTTTGTTCTTCTCAGCTAACTTCTTTGTTCTCCTTCGCAGTTTCTGACGATCTTCGTGGCAGTGACCATCTCCCGGTGGCGCTGTCCAGTCGGGTGCTGGATTCTCCCAGATCCTCCCAGCTGACTGGCCACTGTCGGCCTGTGGTCTGCTCGGGTACATTTGCCCAATGGCTTAGTAAGTGGAGGTCGAAACCTATTGGTCTCCGTAAGCGTGGCAATCTCGGTGGGAAACGTATTGACCCTCTGTGGTGGACTCGAGCATGCAGGATTGCTGTTTGTGAAAGACGGAAGGCCTGGCGTCGCTTTGTTCGAAACCGCTGCGATTACAGGTGGTTCGAATTTGTTGGTGTGGCTAGGGAAACCAGCTTCATCTTGAGGAAGGAAAAGGCCAGTTTCGGCCGTAGACTGTGTGATCGCATCTCTGATGGCATTTCTCCCTCTGAGGTGTGGGCTTTAGTCCGGCCACAGGACTCTAGACCGACTGTAACCTGGGCTTTCGACTTAAATGGAGATGTCCTCCGTGGATCTTGCCTCGCGGATGCCTTCAACGCAAACTTTGCTGTTGTTTTTGGTGCCCGCAAGGGTCCTCCTCCACCCCCTGTTGTGTCAACTGAAGACTTGAGTGCTGCGCAGCTACCTCTCACCTTGCTTGAACTCACGGCAGCCCTCAGAGCATGCCGCCTCGGTAGTTCTCCGGGTATTGACAGTGTTACGTACACCCAGTTGAGAAATCTAAACTTAAGTGGCCAAATGGAACTGCTCGAGTATTTTCAAATGTTGTATGACGGGGCTTCTGTTCCCCAATCGTGGCTTTTCTCTGTTCTCACTCCTGTGCTGGGTAGGGGGAAACCGAGATCTTCGGTCTCAAGCTACAGACCAATTGCCCTTCTCTCCTGCCCTCGGAAAGTTTACGAGCGGATGCTCATCAGCAGACTAGTGCATCAAGTCGAAGAGTCTGGTGGGCTCTTCGGAGCCCAGTACGGTTTTCGAAAGCACAGAGGCGCTCAGGATGCCATGCTGTACCTTGAGTCTGGCATCAGAGAGGCCTGGGTTAACGATTGTTATGCTGTGGCTGTCTTCCTCGACATAAAGGCGGCATATGATATGGTCGATGTGGCTTGGTTGGATCACTCTATGACTAGCCTTGGTGTCACGGCTAAGCTTAGGATGGCGGTGTTAGCGCTTCTTGGTCACCGGCAATTTGCAACGAGAGTTAACGGTTCCTGGTCCAAAGTGCTGGCCACTGATAGGGGGCTTCCTCAGGGAAGCTGCCTCAGCCCTGTCTTATTTGCGGTAGCCATCAATTCAGTACTTGTTGCCCTGAGTGCTACTGTCAATGTGGTCGCCTACGCGGACGATGTTGCTGTGTGGCTTACGGGGAATGACCTGCCGGCACTACTCTCCGCCCTGGAAATCGCCGTTGCCAGTGGCTCTCGTCTGTTGGCGGCCCGCGGTTTGGCCCTTTCCAGTAATAAAACAGAGCTTATGATTTTTCACCGTGGCACCAGGGCTACGGGGTCTATCTTAGTGGACGGTAATTCTATTGTTGCTAAAGATAAAGTCAGGTACCTCGGTTTTTGGCTGGACCCGCGTCTCGACTGGGTGCACGATGTTAATGTCGTCAAGAGCTCGATTTCCACCCGGCTCAACATTTTGAAGTTGGTTGCAGGCAACAGAACGTTAGCAAAGAGAGCCACTGTAAATGGGCTGTATAAGGCGTACGTTCGAGCGTGCGCCGATTTTCACATTCCACTTCTGCTCACTTCCACCAGAGCTTTGAAGGATATCCAGGTGTCACTGAACGGTTGCTTGAGAGTGGTGACTGGCTGCCTGCCTTCAACCCCTATTCTTGCTCTATTAGTGGAGTCAGGGGATGCCCCAGTTGAGGTCAGGGCGAAGATGCTGCTTACGCGGATCTGTATTCGTGCCTTGGCAAGAGGCACCACTGACCCATTGGCGGTGATTATCCGGGACTACATGTCTCTCTCGCAGCGTGCCCGAAACTTGCTTGGTTCCCCGGGAATCGGGGCCTCTCTTCTTGTCGCAACACATTTGGCTCGTCTTCCTACCCCTTCTTTTGTCGCTCCCCCTCCGCCATGGCTTTGGTGTGAAATTGCGAGTCGAGCGCTATGTAGTGACCCCAGGTGCAGACGGGACCTTGGGTTCGTTTCGGTTTATTGTGATGCCTCCTTCGCCATTGATGAGGCATCAGGGGGTGTTGGGATCTGCGTCCCTGAGTTACGGATTGAACGTTGTTACCGGCTTTCAGCAGTACCCTCAGCGTTTGTGGGAGAACTTGTGGCGATTTCTGTGGCCCTGGATATTAGCATTGATTTACAGCTTCCAAAAGTGACAATTTTTACTGACTCCCTTGCAGGTATGGGGTTTCTTCGTGGGTGTTTTTCATCCATGGATATCTCCCACCCAATTGTCACTGAGATTGGCTGGAAACTGTTTCTGGCCCACCAGGCTGGCTACCTGGTTGCATTTGAGTGGGTTAAGGCCCACTGCGATATCTTTGGTAATGAGTTGGCTGACGATCTGGCTAAGAGAGGAGCCTCTCAGGTAAACCCCACTGTTGATTTTCTGGTTGGCCCTAAAGATCTCCAGCCAGTTATTATGCATCACAGCATTAGAGAGTGGAACGAGAGGTGGGTCACTGGCACCTCTGCCCGTTCCCTCTTCAGCATTCACCCGACAGTCTCCTCACCGAAACATCTGGACGCCTTATCACGTACAGAAGCAGGAATGTTATCGAGACTCCGCACAGGGCATGTTCAACTGCGTGCTCATCTTTTCCGGCTAGGGTGGGCAAGGACACCTTGTTGCGACTGTGGTGAATCTGATGAAACTGTCTTTCATTTTCTGTTTGAGTGCCCCCGTTGGGCTTCGCACCGCCACTTTGTGGTCGCTACCGGTTGTGACTCTTTGCCTGCGCTTCTGGGAGTTCCCCCACACGTCCCCTGTGACAAGCTTATCATCCGTAAGGCTCTCGCTTTCTGTAAAATAACTGGAAGGTTCAGGGAGACTGTTTCCTGACTTCAACAATCCCAGCTTTGGCCTGCTTGCTCCCCTCCGTTACTACAGGGTGGTTAACGTATGCTGTTAGTAGTTAGCAGGAAGCGTAAGGGTGTAGTCTTCAGCTGGTCACAGAGGTAATATAGGTGTACCTGTAGTTGTGGTGCAGTTATGGTTATAAATAAGGGGTGATAAGAGCATTTTTGTGTTTATCCCAGTGTTTCCCATGCTCTCTTGTTTTTCTGTTTACCAGGTGTTTAGGTTAAGATAGTATTAGTTAGGTTAGCATGGGCGCATAGGCATGTAGGCCTCTACAGCTCAATAAACAAATCAAATCAAATCAGCCTCATTCGAACTATCTGTAGCTTAGAAACGTGCTTCAACAACGTAATAGTTCTAAATCAACAATGGAAAGAAGTTTGCACAAATATTGGCATCCAACAGGAACGATTAATCCCACTGCAGTATTAGTACAACATATGAAGTGTTCAAATTTCAGTGTCCAACACTGTAGTACCTTGGTTCTTCTTCTGTTCGAAATTCATGAAATTAAACCACCGGACGCTTTGTTTTGTCGTCGAGTGGATATAGAGGTAGTACTTAGCTTGAAACCAGTCTTGCATTGTTGCAAACGATGTATTATTGCCAAGGAGGATATGCCACTTATTCCTCCGCCGAAAATGGCAACAATGTCCTCCGAGGCGCAGCCGAGGAGTCTATTGTTGGCATTCGAGGCGGCGACATAAATTGGATATCCTTCGAGGCATTGTTGCAAACGATGTCAATAAGTAACCCAGGAGTGGTTAACGCTCGTTAAACCCTTTAACCCTTTAACCTTTTAATAAGTAACCCTTTGAAACCCTTTGAAATAAGTAATATATACCCACTAGCTTCGGTTATGGCATGATAATGTATGCTGTATTCGATCATTATGCGTAAGTCCAATTTCCTTTAAGACATTTTGTTTCCGTTAAAGTGGGTTGACGCGACCCGTCGGCTTAGAATAATGCCCAATAAATTTGTTTAGGCTTAATGGGTGACTTCACTTCGTTCACTGGCTTTGATGGACTAGTTAGGCCTAATGTGGTGATTTGATGAACGTGGTTAGTCCTAATGCGGGATTCGAATTTTGACTACTAGTGCCCAGTGGTGGTCCAAATGTTGAGAAAGTGGTTTCGGCATTTATTTAAGAGGTTCGGTGTTGCACTGCAAGCCGCTGCAGTTACCCAGTGGCGGAATGGAGTGCTGTGAAAGTAACAGTATATTTTTTTCTCCCGAAATGTGGGAAAGTAAACTTCAAGCAGCAAGTGCAGAACATGTGAGTAGACACAAAGGCAAATTACTTAAGGAAATAAATGAAGCCTCCGACGTCAAGCCAAACCTCATTAAAAATTTGATTTATGAGATCGTGCTGTTCTCGATGGAAATTAAGATGGAAGCTGTTATCTCTTGGCTCACTGAACAGTAGTAGCCATTAAAGGCACCCACAGACTTTCAAAAAAGGGGATGGGTTACAATTAGAAAATAACGACATAACAAATATCGCAGATGAAAAATAAAACCCATGCCCCCCCCCCCCCCGGCCTCCAGACTTGCAATGGGGTATAAATCAGTTTAGCCTAATGATATTTATAATCCTTAAGAATTGTTGAATACACTGTTAAGTAGCAAAAGAATCCCCCTTGCAAGGCATGGGCTGACAACAACCTTAAAACCCAAACAAAATTTTAAATTTCAGAGTTGTTTTTTGCTCCTTGTTCACCTAAATAATCACAAATACCGACGATGAGAATGGTGAGGTGTCAATCCCTAAGACCATTGCACACAATACTTACAAAGATGACTCATACAATAGGTTAAAACATAAAAAATAGGACCAGCACCACACACAAGTTATCTGTGGGCAACCATGTTGGAAAGTGACGTCATTTCTTGTGTGTGGGGCTGGTCCCATTTTTTACATTTCTTTTATGTTTTAACCTTTTATATGCATCATTTTGTAAATAATGTGTACAGTGCGCTTACGGTTTCACACCTCATCATTCTCATTGTCGGTTTTTTTGTTTAAGGTGAACAAGGACCAAAAAACAGCTATGAAAATTAAAATTTTGTGTGGGTTTTAAAGTTGTCGTGAGTTCAGCCTTGTCAGGGGGCACCTTTCGCTACCTAAGGTTACATATGTCGAATATATACGTTCCTAATGTTTGACTTTAAGATTTTATCTATACCGTAAGGGCATCGCACGAAAAGTTGGGGTGGGGTGCATGTACCCAATCCTTGTGCAGCACCCGTCCTATGGCACTACAGTTATCAAGATCAGTGGTAGCAACAACACAGATCAAGTTTTAGACCTTTCTACAACTAACTTCAAGACCGTCATCAGCAGCTAATTATTGTTTTCAATTCGGCCATGTCGTATACCATTTTGTACACTAAATTTATTGTAACAACAGTCCCTTTGGACTATTTTGTGACCCACAACCATTGCATCAGGGCACATGAACCCTTTGACTTGATGGCCCGTGAGCCCATGGCGAGATGCAGGCATTCCAAATTTCAGGCCCCAACGCTCACCACCTCCTCCAAATCCCCTTTTGGTCTACTAGTTTGAAATTGCCCCAAAATCTTCAAAATTCCTCATGCCCAGATGTCAGCGGCCAAAGCCCTCCAGTCACAAGCCGCTTGACCCCGTAGCCACTTGATTGTAGCAAACGCAACAGTTCATTTCTGGCGTAAGTTGACTGACGTCACCCACCGACAAACCAATGACTGACAAGCCGCAGCGAATACGATCGGCGAAATCCAAGATGGTGGCTGAGCACACTTCGAAACTTCCGATTAATTCTCTTTGCTCTCACAAACATGTCTGCAACGAGATAATTGTAGAAAACAATTAAGAAATTGTGATTTATTCAATGGTGGTATAATTTAAATAAATCAAAGAAACACAGTACAATGGGTCGTTTACGCCCAACGTCGCCATGTAGCCCAGTTTTGAAAAGTAAGCGTTCTAGCTATACTCACTCTGCAGCGTGAATTGGACCGTTCGTTGGTCGCTCGTTGGTCGGTCGTGCTGGTGAGATAGGGGGTTGTTTTTAGTGCTGATGGTCGCCGCCATTACGTGCTTTTGCCGTTAGTTTGTCGTGGCGGTCTGAACCGGCTATATAACGCGTGCTCTGGCTTCGTAATTACGACCAGGAATGTGAAGGGGTTATGTTTTTGTGAATTACGTCATAGTCCTTTGTGTGGCTTGGGGAAAGAGGAGTACGGCTCGACTATAGACATTGTCACATTAACGTGCGTCATGTTTCGCCTGACCTATGGCCATTTAGGGTCAGTGGATGATCTGCTGGACACTCCGATTTTATCAGGGATGACTTTGGGGGCTGTAATGGACTACTGCGTTCCGTCCCGTTCTGTCAAATGACGGCAATGGATGGTCTACCGCACATTGCTTCCATGGCTAACCGTTTCAATCGTCTCCGCTGAGCTTTTAAATTTGATCTTGCCCAAATTGGCAATGCAAATAAAGTAGGTAATTAAATATAAAGTCGTAGTAAATTAGGTATTAATAATTATCGGGCATGATGACATTAAGTCCAAAAGGCACTGTAATGGATTCGCATCTGTATCTGATGGACGACGACGGCCGTTGACTGACGGTGGTGCGTACACTTCTCCGATGCGATCAATTTTTGAATGAAAGGATTATGACTCGATGATCCCGTCCGTCAGCCGGCGGGTCATCACGGAAGGGGACGGAGCAGTATACGCGGCTCCTCTAATTTACATGCTTTTAATTCAAACAGAAATTTGACAGCCTGCGACCTAACGGAACAGAGTAGTGTGCGGCAAACTTGTTGTGATCGATCCGTCAGTAGGGTCATGTCCGTTGCTTGTGTTAACACTGTTGGAGGGAGTGGTACTTGTAGGACACTAGGTATCAAGAACGTTCATTTGCTTTGACTGAACGGCCAAATAAGATGTCTTGAATGCGGCAGAGGCTGGCCCAGTGGGAGACGAGGACCCTGATCTGGTTCGAGATGTCAATGTTGTAGTGACGTTGACTTACATCCTGGGTGAACTGTGACAGATGCTAGTGCCACTGTCAGTGATAACAAGCCGGCAGGCAAACCTACCGAATCTAAATTTGTTGCAAGCCTTGTTCTAGGGGTTCTGGCCAATGTTTCTGAGTCAGTTGTGCCAAACACAGTTCTTACAGCAGTTCGATGGCGTCGTGCAAAGAAATCAATGGTTAGGGATGATTTCTCTCTGCCATTTCGCCTCTGGTAAAGTTGCAAGAGGTATGTCGCTAACACTGGGTCAGATTTGCACTGTCCCTCACAGATTAGCTTTATAGTTAACCGTGGTTTGGAGACCTGGCTGTATTTAGTCTGTCTAACTGGTCATAAACCCACGGTTCATGAGCCCTACTCGAATGCAGCCAGGTTCGCTTTTGTTATCGGAGATCAATATTGGTGCGTTGCTTGTTTACTGTGCGTGCTCGCACCTTTTCAACAGCGTCCATAAAAATGTTACATATTTTTACTTTGTACGCCTACTTAAAACGCTTACGAAACAATCTTAACATTGCAATAGTTTTTATAAAAATAAAGGCTTACAGAAACGCAAGTTGTGCTTCATTCCTCTAAAGTCGTCTATTCGGAACTGTGTAATTAGTGAAGTCTACACTAATTGGGTAAGCCTTAATGATTATTATCTTTTTATCTTACAGTCTCATAGCTGAAATGAAGCAACCGCAACGACCCCCGGAAGGGGAACAATGAAAACGTGCGAGTGTGTCAATTCTGTGGCTTGAAGTTGAAACTGGGACGTTGTTGCCCTGAAAAGAAGTTAAAATTGCCACATTGTTGCCTCGACTAACAATTCGGTCTAACAATTATCCTTCTAACCAAACACCGTGGTAATCTCAAGGGCAAGTATTAAATGACGTCACACACACTTCTTTTTCACACGGTACGCATCGCATTGGAAAGACTGGCAAGGGGTGGGGGGGAGGAGTGAACTGTTACCATTAAGCATATGATTACGCATTAACTGAACCTAAAAGAGAATTTCTGGGGGGTGTTTGCTATTAATTCAAATAACCATCCACATTCAACTAGGTATAGCAAAGAGGACGAAGGCAAGGAAACCAAAAGGAGAGGGAGAGGACAGGATAAAAGGAGGAGGGGAGAGGGGAGGGAGAGGATTGACGGAAAGGGGGAGTGTTACACAAACAAAAATCGACTGTTGCAGTGAACGATCAGGCAGCACCGAGCAAATACCGAGAAACAACCACGGGTCAAACAAATCCCCGGGCGAAGCCGGGTACGATGCTAGTTAATTAATAAAGGAAGTAGAGAACGATGGTAATAGGTTTTTTCCAATAAGCACAAAAAAAAAGGAAGATAAACGCGGTTGGTGTATTCAAATAATTGGTGCCTCACGCAATTAATTGAAACACGTTAGGCAAGTGCCTTTTAATGCTATGTCAAACCTTTTAGTTGCACCAGGGGGTTGAAACTCTAGCAGCTCCTACAGTCGCATCCCGAACTTCACAGAAGGGTTACTAGCGCATCTCTTGACAAGGACTGCAGAAGCACAGACAACATGGCGCTGAAAATCGCAGATTAAGCCGGCCCACATGGCAGTTCAAAGATGCCGGCAAATATAACATTGCGCTGTCGCAAACTGCCGAAACAATTCGTGGTGTTTATATAAACCGCTTATGGCAAATGTTAGGTAACACAATGCACTTTCACGAAATTCGATCTCCCACGCTCTCCTTATTGTTGTTTGCTGGCCAATTTTAAGCTGCGTTATTGCAACGTACGGTAGTTTATTGGGACACTCACACATTTTTTTCTACACACACAAAACTTTTATGGCACCGGAACAGGGTGGGCCACTTGCGTGGGCGCAGTTTACCGGATATCGTCCTTGGTTTTAGCGTGTCTGATCTGTTGCTGGAAAGCCGTAGTTCCTGGTTTCTTGAAGGTATCGTGTGTGTAGAAAATAAATTGGTGTTTGCTCCAACAATCCACCGTAGTTAGAACACGCGTTTCTTCCTGTTTGTCCCTGCATCCCGCTTGACCCCTTAGTCGATGATGACGTCACTAAATAACGCAACTGATTGTTGCTGTCCGTAAGAGCATGCGCCACCTGTAATGAAGTGAGTATATTGCTCTAAGGTTGTACTTTTTCTGAATGGATTAAAGCGTGACAACACAGGTAGTTTTGCAGTTGGCAGTTCAGGATAAAAGCATTGTTATATAGTATGACGGATGAGAATTGCCACAATAAGGTTGAACGATTGTGCAGAGTTTCAACAAAGTGATATCGTGGTGCGGCAATGGTTGATTAAAGTCAACAATGAACCATTGAGATTCTCGATGCGTTTAAGCTCGGTGTAGCAGGATGAGGGCAACATGGAGATAGTGCATCCGGAACCATTTTTTTTGTTTGTTTGCAACCACGAAGCAGCATGAAACGGGCTTGTGAAATTCGTTCCTCCAGTAAGTGCGCCCTGGCCAATTTTTTTAAGCGAAATTCAGGTCAAGGCAACTAACCTAACCCAACCAGATACACTCAAAATAGACAGTGATTTGTAAAAAAAATATATATATAATGTTAACAGGTTGAAAGCCTTTCGTGAAACTGCATAATGGTTTCACTATCAGTGTCTTTTTTTTTTATCAACAATGTTTGTTGCATAGAACGGCAATAGGTCAAGGGGTGAGGGCCATTGACTTCTTGCTAAGTTAAAATGGTACTGAGTTCAAACATTTTACAAACCGACAAAGTACATTATTTACTTCTCCCAACCTCCTCTTAAAGACAAACAAGGAAGGTACCATAACCACATCTCTACGCAATGCGTTCCAAACATTTGCCACACGATTTTAGAAAAAAAACTTTACACAGTCTCGTGAAAAAGGCACCAGTTTAAGGGAGCGTCCCATAGTTTTGCACTCAGAGAAAAGACGACCCTAGTTAAAATCAGCGGTTGTATAAAAGATAATATGTAAGAGCCAAATTGCACTTATGTCGGCGAGATTCCAGTGAGTCCACCCTCAAAAACGTTAGTCGCTCTATGTAGTTCTTTCCAGCCAACCCAGGTAAACGTTTAGTGAACGCGTGCTGCACAGACTCGACCAAAGCCACACCCTTTGCAAGATGAGGCGACCAAACCAGACTGGCGTACTCCAGAATTTGATTCACAAAGACACAAAAGGCTCAAAAAAGTCTTGCTATCCCCAGACACAAAACATCTCCTCACAATCGCTACTCTTTGTCTTGTGTTCTTGACAACATTACAGCAGTGAGAAGCAAATTTTAGGTTAGTATCAAACCAAACGCCCAAATCTTTTACAACAAAGAATTTACCCAATGGGCAGCCAGATATAGAGTAATTAAGGTGCGTATTTGAAAGCCCAATATGAAAGACATTAAACTTGTCAACTGACTATGATAGCTGCCACTCATCAGACCAACTTATCAAATAAGACAAGGCAGAAGATAATTGGAGGTAATCTGACGAGTCAATAATAAGCTTAACATCATCAGCAAATTTGGGTACTTCATTTTTCCATTTTGGTCTTCTCTTACATCAATTTACAATGCAAACAATTTCCAACAAAATAGGTAACAGCTCTGTCACGTGCCAGTTAGAACTGCAACAAGGCTTAGCCCATGACAACAGACAAACAGTCCCAGCACCAGCAGAGTTGTTTCCCGTCGACTAGTTGGTTTGGGGGAAAATCCAGATGCCTTTACAGCAGCCCGCTATGTGCCAGCTAGCAACCACCTCACTTTGATCGTTGTTTTGGAGGAGCGTAAACCTACAGAAAGCAACAATAGGCAAGCGTTATATGCACGATTTAGTGAAGTCGGGAGGAGCATACACCTACAGAAAGTAACACTAGGCAAGAATTATATGCATGTTTAGTGAAGTCGGGAGGAGCATACACCTACAGAAAGTAACACTAGGCAAGAATTATATGCATGTTTAGTGAAGTCGGGAGGAGCATACACCTACAGAAAGCAACACTAGGGAAGCGTTATAACTTATAAGCACGATTTACTGAAGTCGGGAGGAGCATACACCTACAGAACGTAACACTAGGCAAGCATTATATGCATGATTTAGTGAAGTCGGGAGGAGCGTACACCTGCAGAAAGCAACACTAGACATATGCACGATTACTGTAGTCGGGAGGAGCATACATCTACAGAAAGTAACACTAGGCAAGCGTTATATGCACGATTTAGTGAAGTCATCACCAACTAGGGTAGCTTGAAGGGCAGATGGAAGAATCGTGTGTTGCGACTACGGGGACTCATTGGGTCACACGACACTTTTTCTACACACACAACATTTTCATGAAAGTTTCATGAAGGTTTCATAAAAGTTTTGTTTGCGTAGGAAAAAGTTTAGTGTCCCAACAAGCCAACGTATGTCGAGATCACGCAGCTTAAAAAACGGTCAGCCAATAACACGACGGTTTTCACGACGGTAAATTGCGTCAGCTAACATTTGCCATATGTAGTTTATAAAAATACCACGAATTGCTGTGGCAGTTTGCGACAGTGCAATGTCTTTGCTAGCACATTTGAACTCCACTGTGGGCTGGCTTAAGCTACTAGAGCCACATTGTCTGTGCTTCTGCGGTCCTTGATGGTAAGCTGTCTGTGGAATAATAACGTGAGCTACGCAGCCTCCATGCTGTGATCGCTAGGATCCCTTTTCAGAAATAGGAGTTACTACAAGATTACAATGCTATCCTCTGGTGCCAGTAACCATGTTTGTTGCGCTCTTACGAACGTTCATTCCCTCTATGGCAACAGTTTTCCATCAAGGCATTCCACGCAATGAAACAAATTTCCTTCGGGCCTATTCTGGAATCATTCTGGATCATTACATCAAAATATTTTTTTAAAACATAAAAATATTACGTCACTTGTTGTGTTATAGTTCGGTTAGGTTAAGTCAGTTGCCTTGGCTCGTTATTCACTAAAAAAATATTCGCCAAGGCGAAGTTTCGAATTTGACAATTCCGTTTCAAGCCACCTCTTGGTTGCAAAAAAAAATTCCGCACCCTTGTCTCTCCCAATCTGGAATGGTACGCCATTGCCCCGGAGTTAAACCAAGCATTGCGCCGAACTCTGCCGACAAAATAATTGACAGTTAAAACCCTCGAAATCCTTGTTCACTTTTATAAACTTATGAACTTTAATCGACAAGTAAGGCATAGGAAGCAATTGGAAAATTCGAAATGAATTGGGGAAATAGGTTCAAAAAGTTTTCATGATTATGTACAAATGCCAGCAGCGTGGTTACCTCCAATTTTGTAGAATCCAGTTTTGCAGAAATAAATTGTGAGGCCAATATTCTGCAAAAATGGAATTCCAAACTCACAGAAATTATCCATTTTAGCGGAAATCAAATCTTTAGAAGATAAATATGACCTGCTACTCTTTGATGAAATGCATTGGACATAACCCAGCTTATGAGCTGCATTGGACATGACACAG
>JAHWFP010022488.1:49508-65139 GCA_023313725.1 Lithobius niger | reverse complement strand
GATTTTACTAAGTGAGCAGGACTGTTGCAAACATCTGGGTGGGTGGGTGGGGGGGGGGGGGGATGTTTACATTTTAATTAGTGGGAAAATATTAATTGTTCATCACAGTGCGCAACAGATCCGACTTTTTTTTGCAGTTGTATCATTCTGTTTGAAACGGGCGTCACGCTGAATGCTGAAGCAATTTTCGTGTTTCTAATGGTATTTTGCAAAGAATTCTGAAGAGTATTTTGTAGTGATTTGCACACGGTAAATTCCTTTAAAAAATGTAGAGTCATTGAAAAATAGTCTTCCTTCTTGTAAAGTCGCAAAAAAATGTGCGGCCTCCCCTTCGCTTTTTTCCCAGCCCCCTCCAACTGCGAAACTGAGCTGTCCCCACGCATTTTTCGACTTTTTCAAATATTCCGTTAAACTTACATTTTAACACATATATACGGTCATGCAGCTTCCATCGTTAATGGTAGTTGAAGCTCAGACACTCGTCTCTCAAGACACAGCGCACTGACAGTACAACCAGCTCAGCCTCCAACACACACATTTTGTGTGATTTGTGAGTCAAAAAGTACACACAATTTTCTCTTTTGAACACAACTCGTTTGGAGTCTCAGCTGACACAGTGATGTGTATACTATCAGTACACGATGTCTTAGAGGGTAGGTCTGTGCTTTGCTCGGTTTCTGTTTACATGGTGACAAATCTTTGAATTAAATAATACTTAACAAAATTAATCGTCGACTTGACGTTGTTTTCGGGACGAAGTGTAACAATTTTGCTAGGAAATTCCTAAGATCTTTTACGTGTCACAATCAACATGAGCAAGAGTGTATTTACGGGGCCATTCTCTTTCCGAATGCATAGGGATAGGCCGAGAACAGAATTGAACTGAAACCTTTGACGTGTGAAACAGTCGTGTTAATTAATTAAACTGTGCTAATTAATTAGCTAACACGCGTGGTGATTAATTGCGTATTGTTGACGGTAAATCATTTATGAATGAAATATCGCACAGATTTATACAATAAATGACGTACGGTTCGCATACAAGCCATGTTTTTGCGCTCAGTTATAGATAACATTAACAGAGGCATCAATTTGTTGCCCTCGCTGCATGACAACAACATTAACAGAGGCAGCAATTTGTTGCCCTCGCTGCATGACGACAACATTAACAGAGGCAGCAATTTGTTGCCCTCGCTGCATGACGACAGCATTAACAGGGGCAGCAATTTGTTGCCCTCGCTGCATGACGACAACATTAACAGAGGCAGCAATTTGTTGCCCTCGCTGCATGACGTCTGGGCTGAACGGCCCAGTCTGCGTTGTTATCAGTCAGCTGAGGGCGATAAATTTCTTTCTGTGACAAAATCTATCGGTGAAAACAAAAACGTTCCTTATCTGCGTACGTCAACAAAGCTTGTTAGGAGCGCCCACAAGCTTTCAACTGATTGAAATCTTATCTCAAACGCCAAGTTAACTTTCGCCGATTAATAAATAGTCCATAGTATTGCATACTGCGCCATTTTCAAATATTTCACTTAACGTTTGAAGACTTAGCCAGAGGCATTAAGTCACTTGACTTTTAGCTCGTAACTTTTATCATGAAGTCTCTGATTTTGTTTCACTAGCGGGTTTTCTTTAAATTTAAGTTAGCCTACAACTCAACAAGAAACTGTGTGCTACTTGACGTGTGATATCACGACTTCTAACTGCATAAACTTGGTGGGCGACATTTTGTTTTCGCATATTTTGTATGATTTTGTGGTTGTTTGTTCTTAACGAACCACTGCAATATTTTTGTTTAATAAACTTTTTTTCACACTGATTTTCAACTAGAAAATGTTAAGTTGTGTCACACTAATCGATTCTGTTATATTATCAGGCTGGAGAAATCTTCGGATAAATTTTGTTTTGTAATGCATATACCACCTGTGTTGACGGTTTTGCGTTTATTGTTGCTAGTGATAAGCTGCTATAAGTTTATTTTATACTGGTTCAATCAAAATGAAAACCTAAACGAGTAAATGAACCCGCCAAGATTTCTATATTTATATCAGATCAAAAATGGCTGCCACCAAGTTTTCGATCCCAAGCACTCGGATCACTGAGATTTTCAACTCCATGTAAACTGGGGTGGTTGCGTCAGATAATTATTTCCATTGTGGTTTGTTTTGTTTAGTTAATGAACCATTTTGGTTTTCGTTGCACTGATGTTAATTAAACACACAGCCGAGGTAACAACCAGTAGTTTTCACTTTGTTTTGCTTGAACCATTTTGATTAAATTGCGCAAGGTCAGTTTACATTCCACCAGAGGGGGTTAGTATGCTTTCTCCCACTAAAGCCAAAATTATAATGAACAATGGTCAATAGAGAGAAGACTTATTTTGAAGTTTTTTTTTCATACCTTTTATGTATGTTTCCATATATTTTTAACAATGTCAGTGATGTTATGCTTGTAAGAAGCTAAATTTGAGAAATGTTCTTAATGGCACCAAATTCCGTACTTCTTTGTTCCGCTTCAAAACAAATAATTTGTCGCACTTGGGGACTGGGGGGGGGGGGGAATGGAGGAGAGGAAACACTGACTCGTAGAACGAATTTGAGTTGGTGATAGCATTGTAATACAGAACCAACGTGTCCTTCATGACGCGAAAAAGAGGGGCCTTCTGATGTTAGTAGTAAAAAGATCGAAGGGCTTGCAATTGCTCAGTTACTGTTAATCTCGGGTCTTGGGAGGGGCAAGTGCCCCTTTTGTTCCCCTCTGAGTGTACCACTGTCGCCTGTAGCAGTGCTTGTTTATATCAGGATTGGAAGAAGAAAAAACTTTGCAGGACAATGTTTCACCTTTCCAACAGTAGGGACTGAGCTGACAGCGCATTTCTTCCCAAAAACTTAGAACTTTGGATTTTACAGTAAAAAATACGAGCATAATTTTAAAAAATAAACCGCGAAATGGGCCAACATAAAGTATTCTGTGCTTGCTGATTGATGCCTTGGACGATTTTCCAGTGAAGTGATATATATTCCATTCAGTATTTCTAGTTTCAAATGCTTCTCCACCAGGTATATATCATTTGTTCCCGTGAAACCAGGTGAAGGAATAGTAAGGGTTGAGCCTGTGTTGGCTTTCATTCTGTGTTTTTTTTTAATAAATTGTATAGGCGTAGAAAGCGTAAGAAGCCTTTCAGATACTAGTCCGTGTGACTTCCGTCTCCAGGTGCTCCAGGCTCATTTGCCGTGCAATTATTTCGTTCGACATCATGAATTTAGCGTAAATTTAATTAGATTCCAATAATCTATGGAATGCTTTGTTTAGCTTCCATTATCTCTCCTGATAATACACTCGTGCTTTGCCGATTGTGGCGTGTAAAAACTCCTAGCTATTTCCTAGCAAAATTATTCCTCCCCGTCCCGAGACAACCTTTATCAGTCAATTAGTCAATTTCCCTTTAATCTATCCACCCAAAACTAAAACTGGTATAAGAGAAGCCGCCAAGTTTCCAAAAAGGGCCATCCTTTGAAAGTAGTGATATCATTTAACCAGGAAAAGGCCACCAAGGTTAATCTTATTAGCCAAGTTAATCGCACCTACTATAGCAATTTTCAAGTTTTCATTTAACGTCCAAAGTATTATTCGGTGCGATTAACTTGGCTAATAGGATTAACCTTGGCAGCTTCTCTTATACCAGTTTTGGTGTTGGGTGGATATCACAACTTTCATAGGCCTGTGAATGCAAACAATCTCACGGTCTAATCGTCACCTCTAACTTTTTTGTCTGGAGGTATTTTATGTGTATAAATAGTCTCATTCATAATTTGCACATTTGCCATTGCCCAATTAGCCGTTACATCTGCCAAATTGGTATGGCTTGGTTTATTGTATGCCCATGTTTCATGTGCTTAAGTTTGTTCAATCCCATTTTTGAGCGCACTGGCTGACAAACGCTGATTTTCGTTCGCTTCGCTCACTCAATTAGCACATTCCCCTTCAGTTGCCGCTCCCGAGGTTAATTGTAATCATGCAATGAAGCTAGAGTTGCTCATTCAATCACAATTATCTCATCTACTTGGCCGATCGTCTACTTAGTGGCATCACGCTGCATATGTATTGTCTAGCGTAACCATCAAACTCGGTACATACTGAGATATACTACTTGACTGGACTATGTGCTCGCGATCTGCATTGTGTTTCAAATTTTCCTGGCAATGATAGATTTCCAGTCTCTTTTCTGTTGCAACTTCCGTAGTTTAGTTACCATCGTGTATTCACGTACCTTAGCAATCACATACTATAAAACTCACTGATCACATAAAATTTCACTTTTGAAATATAACATAATATAAAACTCATCCAACCAGCAAACAAGGTTAGTTTATTTACCATAGTAGGGTGGGTAAGGGTAACAATTGTTCAGTTGGTGATACAAGCACCAAATTTCGTGGAGTTATAGTTTAAAATATATAGAATTCAAATAGAACCGGACACACGTTGCCCGAATCCGCTTAGAAGGTGTTTCTAGCCGTCATCTTGGATTTTAGTTCCCAATTCCCAGTTTTTCCTTAATAACTCGATATCCATTACTCGATAAATAACTCGATATCCTAAATAACTCGATATCGATAACCGTTTTCGAGAAAATGGCCTCCAAAGACGGAATGTTCCTGCGGATGGAAACCAGGCGCCATCTTGGAATTTAGTTCCCAGTTTTTAGTTTTTTCGAACTAGCTTGACAACTGATCAACCTTTGGCATACTATAATATAATAGGAAATTGAATCCAGGAAAAAATAGCTATGATAGCAATTTCAAAACCCCCCTGAGGGGGAGGAGGGGGTGATTTACCTCAACAAAACTGTTTTTTTGACTGTAACTCTGTAACTGTCAACAAACCAAAAGCGTTATGTGAAGCAAAAACGTTCAGCGCACAATTCTGGACAGGCAAGGTTACGTACATCTTTTAGATAAACGCAACCATTGAAATCTAAAAATCGTATTTCAAGTTTACCACCCTTAATTTGCACGAGCGCTCTAAGTGCCATGCAGAGCTTTCTAATAGCCTGAAATGGACACGATTAGAATTTCAGAAAGGTGGGGATCTAATGTTTCATCAATCCTTATTCACTCATTAATTTTGATAGGGACCGACCTATACGCTCATTTAAAGGTGTAGAGGTGCTGGCTTAGCGGCGAAAGCGTGTGGTAATTTTAGATTTCAAAGTGTTCTTGTGAGCCCTCTAATAACCCTAAATGGACATGCTTAAGATTTTCTGAAAGGTGAAGATCTATTCTTCTCCACCTTTCACCGAATTGATGGAATTCGGTTAGAATTCCATCAATTCTAACCGAAATAGTTTAATTTAGGTTGGGACCGTCCTAAACCCTTTTAAAGGTGAAGAGGTAATGGCGTAGCGGCGAAAGTGTTTGGTAATTTGCAAGTTCAACGTGCTCTTGCGAGCACGCTAATAGCCCGAAATGGATATATTTAGGATTTTCTGAAAGGTGGATATCTATTCTTTCCATCTGTCCTAACCGAAGTTGTTTAGCTTATATATAAATATAAATATGAGCATTACTAGGGCTCTTTGAAATTGAAACTAGCTGTGACACCAAATACAGCTCCGCCTTTAAACAGGAGTAAGACAGTCCCTATCTTAGCTAAAGAAATTCGGCTACGATTGATGGAAAAAACCAATACCAACCTTTCAGAATATCATAAGTAAAGTATGTCCATTTTGGGCTATTAGAAAGCTCGCAAGAGTACTTTGAAAACGAATATCACCATAAGCTTTCGCCACTGGGCCATTACCACTTCACCTTTAAATTGGTGTAGGACGGTCCCTATCTAAGCTAAACAATTTTAGTTAGGATTGATGGAAATAAAATATCCCCACTATTCAGAATATCCTAAGCATGTCCATTTCGAGCTATTAGAAGCTCTCAAGAGCACTTTATAACCGAAGGTCACTATAATAACCAATGAACAAAGGAGCGCTCGTGCAAATTAAGGGTGGTAAACTTGATATACGATTTGGGGGTTCAATGGTTGATATCAGAATTGTGTGCCAAACGTTTTTGCTTCACATTATGCTTTTGAATTGTTGACGGTTAAGAAGTTACAGCCAAAAAACCGTTTTGGGCGGTAAATCACTCCCTCCCGGCGGGGGTAGAACTTTCTATCATACCTACTTTTTTCCAGTTACCTTTCATGTGCATCCGTTCCAAATTTCATGCGTTTCACAGAAAGTGAACAATTTCATCAATTTTGGGCCCCAAGCTGGTAATTCTTAAGATAACCAAAACTATATATTGCGGCCCAACACCCCAGGAGAATTTTAATGTGCTTAGTAGGAAGGCCTAACAGACAGTTTTGGCAAAAGAAGACGTTGTGGTATTCTTTGTTACTGGGCCCAAGACACCTGATTCCAACGATTTCTACCGCATGGGGAATTTACACCAGTAAGCTGAAATCATATATAATCTCTTTACAGTTAACAGACACGGTCTGCTAGTGAGCCGCCGTGTGACAACAATTACACTTTACAATTTTGCTCTAACAATCAATCATCTCCAACAACAATAAATCATCTACTTGGCAGGGACACACTAGCGTGTGTCTAGATCGTGGTATCGTTGCATGAAGCCATGGTTGACCGATCTTATTTGCGCAAGAGCACATGGATTCTTGCATTGTGTGATGCAACTGGGCGCCGATTTCTATATTTGTAAGGGATGAAAAATCACTTTTTTGGGGTGGGGATGGGGGAAGCAAGGTCTGCATTCACAGGACTACTAGTAGGTAATAGTATTAAACAATGCATCCACTAAACATAAAATTGACATAACAGTGTGCAACGCTTTTTTTTTCTTGGCCGTAGGATTTTTTTTATTAGGTTGAACAAAATATTCTCTTTATTTACACATTAGATGCTGGTTTCTCATGATTTGAAGGATAAACTTTTTTTTTTAAACGACAATTGTTTACAGTGTCGTTTAAGGGGGGGGGGGGATAGCGTAACGAGGTTGGCTTAACCAGCAACTTCAAAGGTTCGTCTTCCGCAGCTTTATCAGAACTATCCCATAAAGGAGGCCCCATACAGCCCGACGCCGGAGTGTCAATCATGATACTACCGTCTCGTTTTAGGTCGCGACCCTATCAGCCAGATGTTGAACGTGTAGTCGTAATTTCTTTCAAGGATGCATACGTTAAAAACTATGTTGTCTACAAGTTTAGATAAATACATGTGTAAATACACCCGTGCTGCGATTTGTCCAAGCATACTCCTTCTGTCAAACAGCAACATTGAAACGAGGAAGACATCTTTACCTTTTCATGACAAGGCCGACCAATGAAGAAATAGAGTGTTTCGCCTCCTGGCTTCAAGCCGAATATCCTGCAGGTCATAGCCGGTTTCAGTCAGAAAAGTATACTATATAACAACTTTTTTAGCTTACCGTGACATCTTCTCTGCCAGTTTGCTGTTATTTAAGTTAAAAGTTGACTAAGGCAATCAAAACGTCAGACGAAGTCTAACGAAATTTTTTGAATGAGTAAAAAAAAAAATTAATAAACTGCAAGTCTTATCTGATTTTGTTTTGGAAAAGGAAATGAACTCTAACAAGAATAAAATCACTTAAAATAAGTAGAGAACCACAAGTTCGAAAATGGGAGAGAAAAACAACAGGAAATAGGAATGTTTCCAAAACAGTAGTAAATTAGGAATACTACGACCCAAGTGATGCATTGTGTTGGAAACGCTAAGGCAGCAGGATTCTTTCGGTCTACAGCCCCGAAATTAATGCACCCAGCATCCAAGGGTCCTAGCCGCGTTGCCCTCTTGAGGCCATCCCGCTCGGATGGAAAGGGTGTCCTATATGGAGGGAAAAGGACACACATCTAAAAGACGTACTGGTCCGAACTGTATTTATTCATCTTCACATCACCAATTCAAGGAAAAGTTCATAAACGAACGTTGTGCAAACTTCCAAAAAGATCAAAATTAGAGCCTTGTCTCATCCGCCTTGATTTTATCAAGTAAATGAAAGTAAATAAATGGGTGACGAAGATCTAACTTCGTATTAAATCGAAGTGAAGAAATGTTCATTACGGTAAATGTGTGGAGTAACATCCATCGATGTAGTTGCGTAAACCCACCCCGTGGCATAATTTCACTCAGGTCAAACAAATAAGCGACAGTGACGACAAAATTGCATTTTTATTAAGTAAGATATTTATTTCCATAACTAGAAAAATGGAAAACAGGAAGGGACTGTTAGGTTCCGCTAACACCTGTCCAGCATTAAAAGGATAATATTCGTACATTAGATAAAAGAGATGGTAAATCAATAAATATGAAGCTCACAAGGCAAAAACAAATTAATAAAACAAACAAAAACCAGTTTGGTTAAAATAAACAATTACAAACAAAAACGTCAATTGTGCCATAAAAAGAGAATTATAGTAAGTGAAGTTTCACTTTAGTACCTGTTATGTACAATTGAGAAAACTGCATGTTTAAATACTGTTGTGCTAAACGAAGCAACAAAAAAATGTCGTATATCCCAACAACACTTGCAACAGATGCAATTTTCTCAGTTGTATATTTGATTATTTAAATTAAAAATCATAAATGTATAATTGTTTATCCTGGTACATTTTAACAAATAAAACTTCAATCTTGTAACCGTTTTATTTATGGCACAATTGATGTTTTTGTTTGCAATCCGTGTATCGTTTTTTTTTTATAAACTAATTGTATTAAGTTAGTAATAAACTAATATTATTAAACCAGAAGCCGCCCTGTCTACAGAAGGGTGAATTTAGATATCATCCACGACATTCTGTTCCCCGGATTATGTTTTTATCCATCCCAGGTATCCCCCTCTCCGAAAGCTTCCTCAAACCACTTTTAAGTAACCGACTTATTCCGACGAATTCAAGTTATTATTTGACGTTGATTTAATTACAAAAGGGCACCAATTACGCTTGGTTTGCACGTAATTCTTGTTCATTTATCTCGGTAACATTGGTTTGTCAAGGATAAGGGCGCAACAACGAACAACGGTCGTGCATGCAATGATTGCTGACGACATCTCTGATACAATTCAACTCAGCACTGAAAGTCCACAACTACGAAATAAATAAGTCTTTCTATCATCTCGAAATTAACAACATGTCGTCATTAACTGAAACACAGATTTTTTCATTTTGCTTATTACCGAAAGGACGACGCTGTAGTATGCAGCATCTGGATGGATGGATGCTGGTGGCTCAGTTTCTCAGCATTTACTCATTCATCCACCAAGTACTCTGGCTATTCAGTTTTCAAATTTACGTGGCTCCCTACCTTTACTCGTGCACAGAGTTGCATAATTTTTGGTATAAATGTACCTATCTGGCCAAGTTCATAGGAACAGAGAATCTGAGATGCTAATTGTTTTAGTTTTGCTGAAGTGAGGACTTCAACCATACTCGGTTATGCTGTAGTAACGGAATGGTAAAAGACAACAAATGGATCACAAATATTATTGTTGCAAAGAGATATCAGTGTCATTATAAGAGTCTGGGCCTTGCTAACTCCCACGTTTTAAGCTATACAAATTGAAAATCAGTTCATTGGTTCGGTTTACAGGTGAGAGCAAAATTTCCCCAACAATAATAACAACAAGAACTTGTCACATTAAAATAACGTTCAAAAGGTCTTGGTCCTTGTTAACACCTGCATATTAAACTATAGAAAATGAAAACCGGTTTATTTGTTCGGGTGAAAGAAAAATCCAACAAGAAAAATGTTGTAGTCACAGTAAAATATCTGATACAAGATGAAATAACTGCTACGTTTTAAATCATTAAAATATCAACAACAAATTCCCATTCTGTGGAGGCCAAACGGTTCGTTTCTTGTCCATTGAATTTTTAATGCAGTGAAACAATTACGACACGACCCCCAAACCGAATTTCGTTGGACTATGTCAATTCTGGGCGAAACTATAGGGATTCAAAGTTTGACGTTTAAGTCGGAAGTTCACGCTGAGGCTTACGAGAGCTCTGTAGAGCTCGCGGTCGATGGTGCTGTATATGACGCAAATTGATGTCATTCTGGTATTTTCCCGAATAGATAACACTACGGGTGATAAGAACAGTTACAAGCTTGTTATCAGCAAGAGCCTGGCTCAAGCAAAAGTCAAAATATATTATTTTATCAGTGATTATCGATGCTTTACAGTATTGCGACAACAAAAACATTACTGCAAATTAGTCATCCACTGTGACTAACTCCTGCAGTATGTATCAGTCAAGGTTCCCATCCTTCGTCTTATGGTGCCGTGATTCACCCACGTTAGTCACAGAAGATAAAAGCTGATAAGACCATACTTTAGCAATAGTGAACGTTGGAAACTAACATCTGACCTATTGGCAATGCCATCCACTGATCTACTGACAGAAAGCTGAACTACGACTTGTTAACCCCGATTGCATCGATGGCATTCAGCGGGAAATACCTCCTGCAATAGTGGAAGAATTCATTCTGCCCTAACTCAATTTACGCAAGACCAGCAAGCAAGCTAGCCACGCTACATGGACTAGCCCGATTAGCTCACGCTACTCACTTCTCAAATTCCATTCGAGCTTGCTTCAAGCCACTTGGCTAGCACTGCGGTATATTAGCGTGACTCTGATTGGCTCTGAGAGGCTCTAAAATGAATGTATATTTTTGCTCGTAGCTAATTACGTACTGCAAGGCTTTCAGATTCATACAATATCATTTTCACTTTTGTGAGAAGTATAGGGTAATCGTTTCTAGTGATTTAACTGTGCGGCCTATGGCATGTTTTGGTCGGAGACGAACAATAGCGCGCTTCACGATTTGAACTTAGTCTGCATGCCATTTCACGCCCCGATTATTAAATGCACGCCTATATGCGTGCCGATTCATTTTGTTTGTCTAACCATTAAAGTATTTAGCTAAACTTGAGTGTCGAACCGATCGAGTGCAGGGATACGCAACGACTGGTTTACGGCGCCATCTTGCCTGAAAGGTCATCGACTCCCTCTTCCTGATTGGTTGCGAGCAGAGCGAGCTGAGGTAGACGACCCTGCTAGCTGAAAGATTCTGGGCCGAGTAGAAGCGTGCGAGACGGTCTCTCTTGCCTTGGCGAGACATATCGTAGCTCGCGTATCACGCATTTGGAGTTTGCGGCGCTAGTCCACGCTTTGCAGCTTTGGTCTCGCGATACTTGCTAGCTGGCTGGTCTCACGTAAATGGAGTTTGGGCTTTAGAACCGCCACCATAAGACGCGACAGTGAGCTAAAGCATCGCTAACATAAGGCTGGTACAGAGTTCTCATTTGTGTTCCCTTCTCCAAACAAAGCAAGCCAGTCGTCTCTGCTAGCTAGGACCTTAGAGCTTGTTTATGGTACGGGTGCAGCACCCAGAGAAGGCACGTGCTGTGGCGACTGAAAAGAATTTTGCCACCTTCCAGCATCCACTTGTTTGTTTGTATGAAAAGCTGACGTAAGAAGGCATAAGCGATTCGTTCGTTCGGCATGCGGTCCGTCAGTCTCTCGGGAACAGAAAATTGTTCGGCCACCCTACAGCCGGCCACGGGGAGCAGCTCTCGCAAGTTATCTTCTGCGTCCGGGAAATGGCAGCCCACTTACTGCCGCTTACGACTGGCCAATTTAATGCTTACTTTGACGGAATCACTTGTACATAATTTAATAACTGGCAGGTGTTTGTTCTAATGCAACAACCACCAAGGTTTTCATGCTGTTGGATTGTGTGGCTTGCACCACATTGTCTGATTGGCATATAGTCGAGTGAGCATCGTGTTTCTCTCTTAAGCTTCTGCACCAAACAGCTAACCATAAACGCGAATTGTATCTCGCCAGCCACGAACGCAACAACCATCATGCGGCTAGGTGATCCGCTTGAATAACTACAATGTGTATATGATCGGCGTCAACATAGGCGTTATATTTTCTCCATGAATTCACCGTTATCCAGCGACGACCACGTAAGACCAGCTGTCCTGGGTCAACATGGTGGACGCGAATTTTAACCTGGTCGGACACTTGTGCAACTACTCTGAAGCCTGTGCAGCAATGTCTTCTTGGAAACACATGTCAACTGTTGATGCCCAGGCTGCCACAACGTCACCGTGTCCGATGTCTGTCACCACCTCTGATGAAGCAACGCTGCAAAACGGGGACCCATGCGTGCCACGTCTGCCCGCTTGTCTGCTTGCTGACTCCTTTCTTCCTACCTCCCCCAGTTAAAAGGAATGCAATGGAAAATTACGCAGGTGTGCATTGAATTGGGGACATTCTTGCCACTAAAAGCAATTTGTCCGAATGGTTGTTTCACTACTGGTTATTTACACTTATTTTTAGTATAATTCTATTTCAACTGTCGATAGTTTAAGATGATCATGAGTGGAGCCGACATATTCACCTCAGGGATCATGTGTGGCACTCAACACTTTTTATTGGCTGATGGACATTCCACACATTCTTCAAACAGATGTGTATGACATTTTTAGAAACGACTCGAAACAAAATGGTGGCTCTGCATTGTGCCTGCAGATTACCATTGACTACAAGAGGAAAACGCACCAGGATTTTTAGTAAGACGTGTATATGATTGTTAGTGTACGTTTTTGTCTGTACATGGATACATTGGACGACGGACAAGACGGTGCGGTGTGTTATAATGTATTTGTCATGAAAAATGTACAAAAATTACTATCGTACTGCAATCGGCTGTCTAACCAGAACAATGTAGCTGATACGGAATTTCAGGATTTAGGTGTTCCCACCACAACCGAAATGGAACAGGGAAATGGAAAGCAGTAATAAAAAAAATCAAAACAGAAAGTACAACCGTTCTCACTGTGTCAAAACGCTTGAACCAAGGATAGTGTGATAGTATATAAGTTCATACTTGAACGATCAGTAGATGAACATGGTTTAGTAAGAGTGGCTGACCAAAAAACCCACCGCTCTTCCCCTCTCCCTCCCTGCTGTGTTTGTTGCGGCCTACACATCGTCGTCAACATTGTAATGTTTGGATTAGTTCAGCTGTAAACAGCTAAGCTTTGTATTGGAGACAAACGTAGTGGGAGAACGCTAAAATTGATTGTGCTTTTATTGTCGACTTTGGCTAGTTGCAATAAAAACGGCAGGTTCCCTGCATTTCTTTTCCATCTAGCAATTTAGCGAAACACGAGTACGGTGTAACGTCAAC
The DNA here is from genome assembly GCA_023313725.1 of Lithobius niger. Classification (NCBI taxonomy): domain Eukaryota; kingdom Metazoa; phylum Arthropoda; class Chilopoda; order Lithobiomorpha; family Lithobiidae; genus Lithobius; species Lithobius niger. Next base: position 51,896 of record JAHWFP010022488.1, on the reverse strand, counting down.
GTCAGTATTATGCAATACACACTAACCCTATGCCGTTTACCTATGATGTTAATCGTGAACCATACTCTTGTTTAGCTAAATTGCTAGATGAAAAAGAAACGCACGGGATACGTGAGATCACTCTTCCTTCATATCAGTTCATCTGCAGTCCTTGTGCCGTATGCAATACGCCTAAATTAGCCATGTTTTAAACGGTATTTTTAAGCTTCAGTACCTGATATACTGTGCAGAATCCAAGAATGTGTTTTTATTAGGCGACAGTTTGTTGTTTTTAGTTTGTTAATAATAAAGATAGCGGCGCACTTCTTCGATCAAATTGCAACCTTGCCTCTGTCGCGCCATGCTTACTTCTGTAGTAAGTGCGGGGTGTGGCCATAGTGTCACGTCCCTTCTGGGCACACAGTGACTGGCTGATAAATACGCAGTCCAAAACGGAACAAATAGGAAAATCTATCCAGCAATCGGGTGCACTTTTTTTTGGAAGAGAAAAGTTTTCGGAAGGCGTCTTTGCATGCGCATTTGTGCACTTTTCTGTGCTTTTCAGATTTGATTCCGATTCCAGTTTTGCTGGCAATCAACCTTTAAGCTACTTGTTCCTTACTGTCAGGATCGTTCTACGGTAAAAATTTTGTTTTATGCATTCCAACTCCTCTAACCCTGACAAAAGTACAGTGTCTTTCGGGTAAAAATGTATTATTCCCGCCAAGACCTGCGTAAGAGTGGGTGTGTCTGTGATAATACTACTAAGTGTTGCATTTCTTATTCTTGGTCGCGACAACCACGCGGCCAATTGTGGAATGACTGGGTGTAACTGTTTTAAGGGATAACCTATGATACGTTAAAACCTGTTTAAACGTAATAAATTGGTGTGTAGAATATCATTCCTGTGGTTGGCTACATTAAGTCCGGATATGCGACGAACTTGGTTCATTGGTTCATTGCCTCACTCTGTAGCTATGATCAAAATTGTCCCTATAAGAATATTTTGGTCACCTTAAAATTCCTTTTAGAAGAATCATTTCATTGGTTCGCTTTCCAAATGCGGGTAGAGTCTCACCAACAACAAGAAATGGCCATTCTGTGGAGACAAACGGTTCGACTTTTGTTGGCAAAATTATTGCTGCAGTGATATAGTTGGTTGTTTCAAGAAATTCTTTCCTCTTTTATTAATGAGGTTGAATTTTTTTTTATGTTTATGTTTAAGGTTAAGGTTGTCCCAGTCACTTAAAAAAAACTCCATTGGGCACAGTGCCATTTCATGCCCACCTGCTAATTTTTCACAGGCTAGATTAAATAGTCTCTCTGTAACCTTGAGAGTTGTTACAGTCAAGGTTACAGAGAGACTATTCAACCTAGCCTGTTGAAAATTGGCGGGTGGGCACTGTGCCCAATGTGTCTCTTTAACCCTTTAACCCCCTTGTTGCCGTATGGCTACGGCTCACTCGGCAATCGAAAAAACAGAGTCCAAACACACGCCAAGCTATGCGAGGGGTCCCCGGGGACCCCGAGCATAGCGGGCAAGCACAGCCCAATGGTTAGCGTCATCGTCTCCAAACCTACTGAATGCTGGTTCGAATCCCACAACCGACAGAGTTACACGTGGCACTTAAAAAAAATTCACAGGAAGTCATTGTGGTTGTTCAAGGGTTAAGTAACTGTGACAAACTCAACCTTAAACAACAAAAATCTCAAATTCGTTACGACAAGAGGAAAAGAATTTCTGGTAACAACGTAACAGCTTTCCGAATATGCCGATCTGACTTGGGAGTTAGTTTCGAGTCATTCAGCTCGATAGCTTACTCTTTGCTCTTAGACAAGAAGTTGTAGCTTCACGCAGAGTTTTATGAGTGACTTACTCTGATATATCAAACACCTTACAACGTTCACATCAGGTCTTACTGGAAGGGTGGCACTTCTTGTCCCAAGAGAAGATTAAGGCTATTGGAAACCATCAAATTGTGTGGAAGTTCATCGTCGAAATGGGGAAGAAAATAGTAGTGGATGGTGCAAACAATGGAATATTTTTAAACCGAGCAGGCTTAGAATTTGAAGGACGGATTGCTATTGTGACTGCGGTTATGTTAATGATTAACTCTAGACCTTTACCTTTTCTAAGTGAAAATCCTTCACCTTTGATTGCGAACCATTTTGTGGTTAGACATCGTACCTGCAGTCTCCCAGAGTCACTTAAAACCACCCTAACTTAACGAGAATGGTGTGCTAGACTTTATCTCTCCCTATCAACGTATGGCACAGTTATGTAATACGGACACCTGCTGTCAACTGTTCAGGTCGTCTTTGACGAAGATCAGCAGTTGGTTAAACCATCTCTTGTGAAATCAACAGGATTTTTATGGCTTCCATTACGATAATATTTCTGTGGTATCG